>JAYEVE010000605.1:0-29004 GCA_036346375.1 Guadua angustifolia
AACATTAAAGATAAATAGACCATTTGAATCTCATTTCTAACAACACCATCAGCAATTCAGCATCTAGCCAACTAGAGTGAAGTAGCATCGAGTATTCACGCTTCGAGCCCACACCACACCAGGAGTGCGTGCCAGTTGAGAGCCATTTGAAGCTTTTCGGACCGGCAAACGGCATGGCCGGCAAACCATGTGTTTCGGCTTTCAACCGGTGGGTCGCAGCCTCTCAGGGCACCACGGCCCGCTGCTGCTGCCTGCAATACTCTGGAGCCTGCAGTCTACGACCAGCAAGTGGCAATATATAATTTTTTTTAAAATAACAGATTTTTTTATTCAAATTGCAAAAATATATCTCGATTCAAAGAAATTGTAAAACCATATCTCTGTCACCGTTTAAAACGACGAGAGGGAAATATCGCCATATGATATGGCGATAAAGAGTTGTGTCGCCATATAAACTGACAAGAAACAGCCATGTCGACACCACAAAGACGAAAAAATGGTCAGCCTCCCTGTCACCAAATAAAATGACGACAAAAACCTCCTGCCGCAAAAATCGACCGTTGATTTGGCGAGCCCCCTTTGTCGCCAGCCAAACCAACTGGCGACAGAGATCGTGAAGCGGTTAAGTTTAGCGTGAGGAGTTCACTGTCACCAATTGAAATGGCGACAGAGGTCTGCCACCCTTTTTATTTGGCCACAGAGATGCCACATCAATGCGGACTCAGTTTTTTTTGCATTTTGCGTTATTATCATCCAACCATACGGCGACAGAGGTATAGTTTTGCAATTTTTTAGATCAAAGTATATTTTTGCAATTTAAATAAAAAACATATTATTTAAAAAATTCGCAATATACATATGGAATATGGTTAGCACAAAGTAACTTATTATGAGCGGAAGTTGGATTGTTGGTAGAATGATAGTGACTCCGGAGCACAATGGCGAAGTGTCTTATGATTACAGCGTCCTCCCAAGTCACATGAACTTGTTCCTGTTTTTAGTGGTACACGGCAAAGCTTGACGTCGAAAACAAAAGTTCCAAAACACTATCGGAGAGCTCAAGACACATCAAATGTTTGTGCACATTTCTAATTACGGATTGTTATCTGGACAGGGGAGGAGAACCCATGTCTAAGCTGTTTGATCACCAAGTCTTGCTCACCCTTGCTCTTTGGGAGTACGCGATCGGTTGAACCAGCACGCGGCAGTGTGCCTCTCTGTTATGGTAAATCTTTCAGAACAATTTTTTGCAAGCTGGGAGCTCGGCCCATAACAGCTCTTAAAAATGTTATTTGTTGCTCTATAGGACTAAGGCCATATTTGGATGGACTAGAACTAATTGTTAGCTGGCTAATGGCTAGAGCTAATTATTAGCCAGCTAATAATTAGTCCATCTAAATTTAGCCCAGGGTTGTTTGGATACATGGCTAATGGTTGGGCTAATTTCTTTGAAAAGTCGTGTCTGCCCCTCATAATATGTTTGCCCCTCATAATGGTGTGGATATTTTAAACTTTTGCCAGCGTGTTTAATGCTTTTAGTCCAAATTAGCTCCCACCCACCAACTAATGGACTAATTGTTAGTTGAGGGGTTAGCCAGCTAACAATTAGTCCAGAGATCCAAACATGACCTAAAACCAGTAATTTGGAGCTCTTTCAATAGCAACGCGTTACGGCTGGCGAACTCAGACGCCTTCCATGAAGGATTTATTCGTTAACCAAAAGTCTCTAGTCTTCTCTTGGGGGCTGTTTGGTAGGGCTCCAGATCCTAGATTTTCATTTGGTGGAGCTGGATCCAAACCAAACACTACCATTGTAAAACCGATCCATGAATCTGGATTCGGAGCGAGCCGAAATGAATAGAAAATGCGGAGCGACTTTCCGGCGCCCACGCACGGATCCAACACAAGGAAATAAAAAGCCACCAGAGTTCAAGGAAATTACCCGCAATGCCACTCACTTACCCCCTAATCCTCCTCACCTGAACGCCCTGACAGGCGCCGTTCAAGCCCTTCAGATCTCGCTCGGCGACTCAGTGGCGACTGAGGCGCTTCCTGGCGGCAGGCATGGCGGCCTGGCTCCTCCGGCGACAATGTCGCATGAGCTCCCGGCGACAGGCGGCATGATGGCACTCCTGGGCGCAGGCGCAACTCACGGGCGAGAAGAGACGGCGGTGTGACGTGGCCCCAGGAGGTAGCAGTGGTGACTCGCGACCAGAGGGAGAGCTTCTTCGAGGCAGCCGGTGGTCCTCGAGTGCAACGGTTCGACCTCGTGCTAGTAGAAGGTAAACCCTAATCCCCAATCCTCATGCTATTAGATGGTAAATGTGGATGGTTTGTTCTTTGTTGCAAGAAAGTAGTTCGATTTAAGCATCTCTGCCACTCTAATTCTTACTTTCAAGGTGTCGATTAATGGTAAGAAAAGGTTGCTCTGTAAGCCACCTTCATAATGCTTATCTGGAAGACGATTAGAAGTTGTGGTTTTTTATTTGGAGTGCACTTGTTTGCTGGTAAATGTGATTACTAGAGACCATACACAAATGATATTTCCACCCTGGTTGGATCCCATGTTTACCAATGTGTTTGAATTTCATGTTACCTTCAATTATTCCAAAATGGTTTTACAGAACTAGTATCGCATAGCGTCATTGTGGATATACTAGCTCACAGGAACCTGGAAGTTTTGCTTTTGCATTATGTGGCATGTAGGTTATGGTTGTTGTAGATGTAATAGTTTATATGAAAAATGAAAGCATAAGGATATGCATAGTTGTTTTCCAGAAGAAGAAGACTGCCTCTGCATGAGCTAAATGCGAGAGACAGCACAACTTCAATTCATTGTATTTGAGTGGTCTGGAATTTTTTTTTACATTGCAATCAAATGCTTCTCATTGTCTGGAATGATTAGCACATGTTCAGTTTTAGCTTATGGAAGATGAAACAATCATAATTTGCAGCTGCCCAAAGAATTGTTGGCATGAGGCATGTGGTTCTCTCTCTGACAAAGTCGTTCTCTCATGCTCACTGTACTAGTATCTCTTTCTTTTTCAGCTTGGCGATCATAGGATAGGAGTACTAGTATTCCTTTTTCCTTGTTCATATACTTGCATTGCTATTTCAGCTTGGCGATCATAGGAACTAGTACTTGCTTAGCTGCAGATAATGTAGTTACTTGTTGGGAAAACAGTAGCTTCATTGGGGCAATATCGCATGGCCAACTTGTCCAGGTTCAATGCATGACACAACTGTCCTATATCATGCATTGGAAGCTGATAGAGATACCTTTCCACATCCTCAAGGTAAGTTGTACTTACTTATTTTCTTTGTACTTTCTATATATTGAGTACTCAAATGACATGTACATTATATGTTTCATGTAAGTATTATCTTGTGGATGCCGGTTATCCTAATCGTCCGAGTACTTAGCGCCGCATAAGGGCCAAAGGTATCATGTGCCGAGTTTCAAGAGGGTCTGCACCAAGTGGTAATAAAGAGAAGTTCAACCAATTGCACTCAAGTTTACGCAATATTATTGAGAGATGCTTTGGTGTATGGAAGATGAAATGGAGAATTCTTCTAAAGATGCCAAGCTATCCAATGTCAAAGCAAAAGATGATTGTAGCTACAACTATGGGACTGCACAACTTCATACGTGACCATGATGCGCCAGACAGTGATTTTGAAAGGTTTGATCAGGATCCAAACTACGTGCCTACAATACCATCAAGATATAAAAGATATGTCATTTCTCAAGATGCATCAGATGCGTCAACATCGGATAGGGGTGATACATCCATGGATGCATTTCGTGATGTGCTTGCACAGGCAATTGCAGGATGATTGAGATATTATTTGTGGCATTTCTCGTCTTTTGTTAGCGCTCATGGTTAATCCATGCCAAAATTACCAACATATGGTTTCTTTTTTGTTTGTAATATTTTCTTACTTGTGGAATATGCTCTAGTAATTCCTTGACTTTAACAAAATTCTCCCATCATCTACTTGATTACATGAACTGCGCCATCTAGCATGGTCTATGGTTGTATTTCAACATCTAGTATGGTCTAATATGGTTTGTGTTTGATTTTATTTGCTTTATAGTGTTTATATATATACCAATGTAATTATTCTGGATGACATTTTTCATCCACAACATTGGGCCCAGGAAAGATGCTTTATTTCATCGTTCATGTAGTTAGGGCCACAGTGAAGTTGGCAAATGCTATTTGATTTGCTTCATAGCTACCAGCCTAACACGTTAGGGATCCAGCAACTGTTTGGAGCACATACACGGAGGGATGCATGTTTCGATCGATCGAGGCTTCAAGGCTTCGTTACGTGGCTCGTCAGCTCATAGGCTTTCACAGCATCACGATGTTTCGATCGATCGAGGCTTCGTTACGTGGACATAAATAAAGAAAAATAAAGAGTTACAACCAAGGGTAGTATGGTCTATTTGCTTCCATTCCTTCCTTCAAGATCTCTGGAGCTAATTTCCTAGCCAAACGTTTTTGTCAAACTGATCCAGCTTCTGAGTGAAGTAGATCCTTCAGGAATCTAGATCTGGATCTAGAAAAGCAGGATCTGGAGCCTTACCAAACAGGCCCTTGATATCCACTATGCATGGAGGATCCCATATCTGTATTCAAAGGTGAACAATTTGTTATGAAAACAGATATAGGGTTAGAAAGGCAACGATTAAGGGTGCCAATTCTGTTTCTACGCCAACAACATAAGGGAAGCATGCATGATGGTGGAAGCATTTCTTAAAATTGAATCAGAAAGAAAGGTTTGCCCCAAAGTTAATATAGGAAAGAGAACACATCAAACAAAAAAAAGGAGGAAAAACAAACAGACAAAAGTACCTCAATATCAAACATCTCAATGGATGGTGCAGCTTCTAGGAGGACTGTCGTCCACAACAGATCAAGTTCTACAAAGATGCCATGTATAGATAGCTTAGTTTATTGAACGCAGCGCAGAGTTGTTTCCTTCCGGATGCATCCAAAGCTGACAAAAAGAGATACATAAAAAAAGAACAAGAATGATTACTTTGCGCAAAAAGATCAAAATAGCAATTAGGTTAACTGTTTCATATATAGTTTATAATATGCTTCCGGACAACTACAAATTAAACTATCACATACTTTGAAGTAGTCGAAGACACTCAAGTCATGCACCAGCTAAAGCTAGCACGATATGATGTATACTTGTTCAATCTTCGTACTGTCACTTTAGAATTATAAAATACTGAACACAGATCTTTATTATGAAATATAAAAAATTAAAAGCACATCCACAGTATAATCTACACAGATTGTAATAACGGTGCATGAAAATTAACATGGATTTATCTTTTCTCCATGGAAATTTAATATTAGGTTATGTATAGCCATTGAACCAATTAGAACACCTCACTTAGCTTAAATCCATGATGATCAAATATTGCACCACATAAGAGGTACACTTCCTTAAGGGATGGAACGACATCAAATGACAAAGGGGCATCTGGACAAATATAAATGTACTCCCTCGGTCCAAATTTATAAGATATATTTTTTAAATGATTTCATTCATAAATATAGGACATACTTCATATTTCAATGCAAAATTAATATGATATTCCATCTATACCCCTAATAAAAATCGACCTTTACTTAATATTCTTTGCATGCATATATTAAATATAATACTTAGCGATAATAATTATAGATAATCTAGTTATTTCTAATATTTTCTTGGTCTACATGATAAGATAAAATACATCTTATAAACCCAGACTCAAGGAGTGCCAATGGAGCCGCTCTAGTTTTGGAAGGCAGAGCGCTTCGTGTCAAGTTCAAGAAAACAGAGTTTTCAAGTCTTGTGCATGCATCTTCCACCAGGTGCTTGTAGCAGTCGAATAGGAGATGATCTATGTTCAATTCTGCAAAGCAAACATTGTATAAAGAGTCTTGTCAAGCAATGGATCACACTAGGATAGGGGTGCGTGCTGTACTGCTGTGCTTGATGTGCCCCGATCCCCGAAACCGAAAACAAATCCACCCAAACCCACAGCATTTTTCGGTTTCATACTTTGGTAAACTACCCAAGTCGGTATATACAACCAAGCCTTGCGCCAAACGGAGCCCAGCCGACACACCACTGCAGCCCAACCCTTTATCTCACCCGTATAGAAGGAGACTCTGACGAAACACTTGTGTCTCGGCCCAGGCACTCACGCGACCCAATCAATGGCTACGCCTACGCAAAAGGTTTAGCTTTCAGGCATCAAGTTTCTAATGGACTTCCCCATGATGATTATCCTCAAAACCTCACTATATGTACGCAAAAAACACTAAATCTAGAAAAATCAATATCATCAACACCCCAACTAAATATCCTACTACAACTACTCAAAACACTTATCTGAATTAAAAGCAGGGTATAGAGTGAAAATTTTGTAATAACTACACTTTAATTCTCTCAATGAACGTATATTGCGGGACGTTGTTTCTCGATAATAAAGACATATATTGCAAGGTGGACGGAGAATCTTAAGATCATTGTTGATGTGTTGCTGCTGTTTGTAGAGATAAATCAAGCAGATATGTGCGCGGCTAGTGCAATCGTTTGCGAGGGTATCAACGATTCTACTACTCTGGAGGCTCTCGCCTGCAACGAAGCTCTTTGCCTTGCTGAGGATTGTAGTGCCAAAAAGATTTGTGTAGCTTCAGAGTATTTCGAGGTAGTGAAGAATGTCGTAACAATGCCAAAGAGGATGTAATATGTGATTCCGAAGGAAATCGAGGTTCGGCGTTGCTCTTTTGGACATTAGCTAAATTTTGCATGTACTTTAGATGTTTGGCCCATAGATCTTCCATATATTGTGAATGTAGGAAACACGCAAAGAGATGTCAGGTCATCTGGTCGTGGAGATAGATTTGGGGTGCAATGCAGGACCTGGGCATTGGCCATTGGGCTTAGGCCGTGCCTGCCAGTCAACCATGTCATGTCATCCGACTTGTCTATATATGTGAGGCTAGGAATAGCCTATTATCACATCATACCACTTTCGTACCGTGTAGACCTTGGTCTAGTCCATTTAGATTGTTATAGATGAGAGGAAAAGAACTGGAAACTAGCGGGACACCTACTGACATGGTCGCAAAGATAGAGTGTAGCTTGGCTGGAGGCGAGGAAGACGCTAATGTTGGGGAAGAAACGCATATGGTGGTCAGGAATGGTGGCGACGCGGTGCAGGAAAGCTAGATTTGGCGATAGCATGACCGAAGACCGTTGGATCCGGTGCCGAGGAGGTGAGGTTCGTCGAGATCCAGTACTGTCGCCGTCTTCTTCCTCTGCAGTCATTGTCGTTTTCTTTCTCAGGACGATCAGCAAAGTTGATGGCGCGGTGTCTAAAGGCTATATCCGACGGTAGCATGACCGAAGGTTGTTGGATCTAGCATCGAGGTGATGGTAGGGGAGAAAGTAGAGGTGAAAGATTGAGAGAGAGAGAGGAGATGACAGAGACACATGAAGACGATAATTGCTCCGGATGGGTCATGGAAGGAGACCAATGGTGGAGAAAATATTTGATGATAAGTTGAATCACTGGGAATAGTCCAATAGATCATATCATGCTATATCATTCATCATGTTAAATTTTTAGATTCAGCATAATCCATCATTCATATCATATTTGCCTGATAAAAAAATATTCGTACACTACAGTACCGTGCTAGGACGATCACGGAGGGCCGGCCTGAAAAGCACGGCCATTGCCGAGGCCTATGCAATACAGAGCAGAGCTCGCGCAGGGCGGTCTCGTGCCGTCGTGCGTGCGTCACGACTCACGGGGAGGTTCCCCATCTCGCATGAATATCCACAAAGCGGCCGCGGCCCATGGGCAAAAGGTGGCGCCCCGCAGCGTGAGTAAGTGACAAACAATCGGATAGAAGCTCGTCCAGTAGCGATCGTGCGCGCGCACCGGGCGAACCTTTTCCTTTCCTTTCTCTGTCTGAAGGTGATGCATGGGCGCTGTGAAATCAATGGAACACCACCAAGCCTATATATATCATTAGTAGATGCCATAATCGCAGCAAATTACAGTATTTTGGTCATGTAGACATTGGACCGTACCATCTCCGGAAGCTGATGTAGCGCTCTCAGCTAGCTACACATGTTTCAGGGCGTGCACTGTCACTTGTAATTTGTAAATTATAGTGCTTCACCTGGCCTCTCTTGCAAAAACAAGACATGAATTTCACCCTTTCCTTATAGGTATTCCTCAGACAATATATCCAACGAAATGAAATCCCGTAGTCTTCGTTTAAATTATGGGCTTAGTTCAGCTGAGTTTGGTAGTGGTTTTTTTTCCTGTGCCACCACACCCCACTCAGCAAACAAAATCAAACCCTATAACTCTAAAAAGAAACTATAGATGTGACATTTTTACTGACCTAATATTTGTCTACCATCCATTATTGCATGACAAACCTGTGCAAAGTTGTCAATGACCCACCCGCAAACCACTACACCAGACTGGTCCACTATATGTTTTGTTCAGATATTCTATGCCCTTCAACTCTGTAAGGTCCGGGTCGTGATCATCATGCAACACAACAAAGAGATCGACATGGCCACAGTCAAGCACTAAAAAGATAAGTTTGGAAATATTCACAGGATTTCCCTATACATGTAGTAACAATTAATTTGTTTACACACCCGAAACATGAAATATTCAGGCTTCTCATTTCCACTAACGAAAAATGGAGATGTCAAAAGAATGGGGGGAATTTACAGGAACGAGGAGAACATCAACTCGTATCCCGGCTCCCGAGTTGATAAGGCTCCGCATGGTCTTCTCTTCTCGATGATACGGATGTATCTGTCTCGGCCATGAGATTCCTTGTCCAGTCCAAGTCTACAACTCCAGTTGCCTTCCATTTGTGAGACGACAAGCCTGAAGTCTCGTCTACCGGATCACCGGGTCAACTCACAGAAATGAGCTCGCCCAATCCAGTTTCGGTCCGAATCCAATCCCATCAGAACGGAGCGTTCGCCCGGATCGCAAAGGCTGGGATTCGGTAGATTGCAGCAGTACGAGGGCAGCGCCCAGGTCAAGCGCCGGCGTGCTGGTGCGGGAACCGCGGCGTCGGCAACTGCGGGTCTTCCCGCATCTTGTCTAGCTTCTTCGGTATGGTGGGGTCGAACATCCGCGACCCCGGGTTCTCGGCGTAGCACACGTAGTAGCACCCCACGCACGCCTGCGGCAGCGCCATGCCGATCCGCGTCTGCAACGAAGAACGAACACAGAAACAGCACGTCAGAAACGTCGCTAGCGAGACACAAAAATGGCACTTTTTTTTTTCTCATGTGTGTGTGAGGTGAGGAGTAAATTGGTATTTTGCCGTCCTCTACGTCGCGCTTCACCAGAATACCATTAGTCACGTGAACTTCGCTATAATACCATCCCGAATGTGAGTCTCACCGCCAGAATGCTATTTTATATTTTCTCTGGTATTATCCTTTTCTTTTCCCTCATTTTCGCTCGGTCACAAGTACTCGGTCACAGCGCACTCCTCCTCCTCGGTCACAGCCGTCAGATCATGTGGTAAAATGAGGGAAAAGAAAAGGATAATACTAGAGAAAATATAAAATAGCATTCTAGCGGTGAGACTCACGTTCGGAATGGCATTATGACGAAGTTCACATGACTAATGACATTATAACGAAGCGCGACGTAGAGGATGGCAAAATACCAATTTACTCGTGAGAGATGCGGCGAGCAGCGCGCGCGTACCATGAGGTATCCGACGAAGAAGGCTTGGAGCGACACGGTGGCCGTGTAGTGCTTGTGCGTGGCGAACGTCCACGAGCCGGCCAGCGACACGCAGAGCGCGCCGCTGGTCACGCCGGTGAGGAAGCACACCGAGCTCGTGATGTCCGAGTCCACCAGCGCCGGCATCCCCTGCAGCCGCTCGAACTGCCCCCACGTGCTCCGCGACGCCTGCACGAACCCCCTCCCGTACGCCGCGATCTGAAATAGTATTCACCGTTGCACAAACCATGTCGATACTAGGATCAAAGGCAGAGTAGAGAATTCAGACAAGAACGGGCGCTTACATGGACGAAGGCCCAGCTGTTGCCGTACTGGAAGATGGCGTTCATGACGTCGAGGCAGCAGTGCGCGCAGGAGAACATGAACTCGTCCTCGCCCTCGAGGAGGTTTAGGCCGCGGGCGAGGATGCGCAGCGCCTCGATGGTGGGGACGAAGATGGAGCCGAGGCAGGCGCTGCCGAGGTTGTACGACAGCGCGCGCTGGAAGCTGAACCCCACGCTCGACTGCATGCCGCGCAGGTAGTAGAGCGCGATCACCCGGCTCGCCGTCAGGTTCGCCACGTTCCGCATCACCTCCGCCGTCCACGCCAGGCTCAGCACCAGCGCCAGAATCGTCAGCCCCGGGAACCGGAAGTTCACCGCGCCGATCACCGCCACGCACCACACGGAGATCCACACGAACCCCGCCGCGACCATCAGGTAGGCGGGGCCATTCAGCCCGCGGAACTTGTCCACCGGCTGCACCGCGCGCTCCAACACCTGCGCGGTGAAGTCCACGCGGCGCGTCACCCAGCACGCGTACAGACCCGTGCAGATGGAGAACACGATCATCGCAACGCCGAGACCGACGGTGGCCAGCATGGAGAAGCACATGAGCAGCGCGCCCACCGCCAGCGTGACCCCGAAGCTGGACCAGAGGATGACGCGGACCATGGCGCGCGGCCACGCACGCACCGCCTTCTGCCACGCGAATGCCAGCACGATGCTGAGCGCCACCGCACCCTCCACGGGGGGCAGCCAGTCGCGCAGCAAGCTGCGCTCGCGCCGCGCATTGTGAGACCGCGGGTGCTGGACGATGTCCTTGACGGCCCTGAACACGAAGAACCCCATGGCGAACGCGGCCGCGGCGAGGTGGAGCAGGAAGAGGCATAGCGAGATGCCGTTGGTGTACACGCGCGAGTTCAGCGACGCGACCGGCACCTGACACGCCAAGTTAATTTACTCCATTAGACCAATTGGATTGGTAGGTTATTAGCTAGCTGCTACAACTTGAAGCTTAGTTTAGTACTCAATCTAACGGGTTATTGTTAGGTAGTTAGGTGTCTATGGAATATTGCATTCCTAAATCAAGTCACAGGAATAATAGAAGATTTGATTCCATGTACATTCTAGGGGGTATTTTACTGGGAGATATTAGCGCATAAGTTCCTCTCATCAAATTAAAATAAAGCTAAAGGTTAGGCTGAATTGATTAAGAAATCGTGTCAAACCCTACCACCTCCCCCCTTCTTTTCTATGGCGAGAGGTTGCAGAGCCTGGCTGCACTGCTATGTGGAAGCTCCATGATTGAAGAGCCTCTCAACTTACAATAGACACGTAAAGATCGCTTCTCTGTCTATCAGATATCACAAACATCTCGAAATACCGCTACTGACTTTTCAAATAGAATAATTATCTGCTTATTTTAAGACGATATAACAAATATGTCGAAATATCACAAATGAATATTCAAATAAAATAGTTCCCTGCCTATTTCAAGATGAAATCAAACGCCACTGTCAGTATCAAACTATTATACTGCTGTTTCTTAGGAGTGATTTAGAGTTCATCGTATCAATGTAGGATAGCATAATCCACCACATATGCACATTTTTTATGTAAAGAGGTCAAGTAGCCAAGGAGTACGGGACAATACAAATAATAGTACCAAACAAAATTATTGTACTTGCCTACCAACCAGCGTGATACAGTCAATCGCAGTCCCCACACACTGACACACACATTTGTTCTAAAAAGACCGAGCTAATCTAAGTATTTAAGCAAAACAAACTAATAAATTCGGTTAAAATCCCAATAAAACAAGCAGCAATTGGGCATTTCTAAGTACCTGCGATGGGGTCTGCATGACGGGCTGGTATGTTGCCACGGGCGGCGGCGGATCCACGCCACCGGAGGCCACCGACATGGGCGGCGGCGGCGCCTGCTTGGTGACCTGCAGCGGCGCGACCGGCCGCTGCGCCTGCAGCCTCGCCATCGCCGGCGGCGGCTCGTCCGCGACGACCACCTTCACCTCCTCCGGCGCCGGCGTCCTCCCTCTGCCCCTCTCGGCCCCCTCCTGCCGCGGCGCCTGCACACATCACACGGACGCAGCGACCAAGAACCCCATGAGCCCGGCCACACCAAACGGCAATAACGACATGACAGACAGATTACTCAAAGAAACAATCTTTCCGGCGGAAGAAGAGCCGTACGGCGTTATCGGCGGCACCCATGTCGCGCACGTGGCGGAGGCGGAGGGCCGGTGGAGCTCAACCGCAACCGCAGCCTTTCTTGTCTCTCTAGGCGTAAGCGTAATGGCAAAGTAGGAGGAAGAGTGGTGGACTAGTGGATGGTGTGGAGAAGGAAGGGAGCGGGGATTTGGTTTGGTTGGAGACGGAGCTAGCGAGCGAGACGACGAGACGAGCCCAATCTGTGACCGTTGTTGTGGCCTTTTCGTTCGTGCGACGTCGGTAACCTACGTATCGCTGGCTGCGCGAGGGCGTGAGACAGGGTGTGGTGGGGCCCGCAAGGCAGTGGGGGCCGAGTACCGGTTGGTTCGTGCCTTCGTGGTGGGTTCGTGGTGCCGTGGTGGGTTCCTTATTTAATTCGACGTTTTGTTTGGCGACGTCTTCGTTGAGATATAACCGACCACAGTTCGGTCGGAAACTATTGCACAGAGTTTTAGCTATAAATATAGTACTTACTAGTTCAATGCCCGTGCGTTGCTACGAAAAATAAATTTGGTAACGAAACATAAAGATCAAACAATAAAAGAAAATTATGCTATAAGATCAAACATCTATTTCTCCTGATTACACAAGTTTTTATGGTTTCTCCTCCGACATGAATTTAGACATTCATAATATTAAAACAAATTTAGAAATAATATTCTTGGTATACATTCCGAAAGATCTAAAAATAAACAGTTACATCACAACACGATTTGGATAACATTTTGATCAAAACCTTGTCTATGATATGAATACCACTTATCTAATGTGGCTTCCAACAGAATAACAAAAATGTGGTAAGTTAGTAGTAACAAACTGATTATCTGATAAGTGAGTTGAAACAAACCGCAATAATTATGGAGATTGTATCGGCCATGGTCGGTGTGAGCTTCCGCGCCATGCCATCCACGGATGTCATGATAGTAGCGCCTTGCGCTGCATGGTTGCACAAGCATCCTCTTGAGCCCTCCATGAGGCCTTCCACACCACCCTCCTCTTTCTTCTCCTCTCTCTCCCCAGATCTCGTTTTTTGGTTTTGCTCTCTTATATCTTAGCCAGTGTAGCGACCAAAAGAAGGCACCGTTGGTTTGTGCTACGTTGCGAAGGTATGTGTTGTGGCTGGAGGTGTTCATGACGGTGGCGGAGCTTGCAGGGCTTCACCGTCGGAGTCCCTCCTCTAGATCTGCGCGAAATGCTTTGGGTAAAGAGGAAAATCATGTAATACCATAGAAGGTTCAACTGTTATGCGGTTCGTTAGCAAGCACTCATAACAGTTTCAAATGCTCCGAAACTCAACTTCCCCAAGGTTTGGCTGGAATTGCACACGATGAATGATGTACTTACGACATTCATTCAATGCTAAGTTAAACTTATAAACATTTCTGTTCCTCACAATAGTTTCTATTTTGGAACCCTTGTAAGTTTACAATAAATCATGTTAGTTAGCGGCAAATATGAATTTTTTAAGGGGTTGAATTACCGTTGGACTTGCAGTGTCATCCATTAAGATAAATCGAAGCAAATCACCGTTATCTTCAATAGGAAATTTGACATCTACCAAGACACAAATGCTCCAAGACATGTATATATCCCCGTATTCAATGTTGTCGAACTCTTTGAATCTTAAAAAAAACAGCACATTTAATCATTTGGTATATTTTTAATTAGATGAAAGAGATAGTGAAGTAAAACTCACGTAGGCACCACAGGACTTTCAGCAAACAACGAGTACGTTCTCTTTTGTGTCCTGGAATTGATAAGGAGTAATTGTACCCTGTTTATCCAAATTCCAAGCCCTTATGCAATGCCAACTAAACTTCAGTACAACAGTTTACCACAACCAAAAATCACATCCTACTGGACAATCAGGTTCGATCTCTTGCCACAAGTAAAACATGAACAAATCTCTGGCGATTGCACAGAGAGAGAGAGACGCCTCACCTTGTAACTCAAATTGCTAAAGTGGAAAGAGGTTCTGCATGATTGCGAAGATACTAGTCATGTAAATCAATTGATAGACACAACAGCTTATTAATATGAAAGGCAAAATGAAAGCGAGTCAACAAAGTTCTGATTAATCTAAAACGACTCTACAAACATACAGATAATCATAACGATGTATTCTTGTTTTCCACCATTAAAATATGCTTAAAATTCACGGTACCAACAAATACCTTAGAGATATCCAACTAATTGAGCTAAATAATAGATCAATATCGAAGCTTTAGGATGTAGCTCTCCAACTCCTCAGATAGATTAATATCCGCTGAGAACTAGCCAATGTTCAACGATTTCAAGAAAATAGTGTAAATTATTATATTTTATTTGATCACAAACTCGAAATACTATCCCAGAAACATCCGCCATTTGGAACCCCGCTTGCAAGTCACAACAGAGCACAAAAATTCGACACTGAAACTACTCTGCCTCAGCATGGACTGAACAAACGGTGAATACTAAACTTCCCACTCTACAACCACGACCACATCCGAACTAACTACTCGGAGATACAGAATCAAACAAAAATTACGAAATGTTACATGAGCAAATGCAACCAAATAAGCAACCATGGTAAGATCAAATGATACCTCTTCGGCCACGACGTCTAGCCTCGTAACCACTTCTCCAATCTGCAGCCTCTGCAAAAATCGAAACTGAATCAACAATCGGAAGAACACAACACATAAGAAACGGAATGAAGAGAAATGGGATTGAATTTAAATCGGAAACAGAATCACTCACTTCCCCAAAGTACTTCGCCAACTTGAGTCCCCAAAGCACCGAAAGACTTGGCCCTCCATACAGTCTCTTTTTAATCAGAACGACATGCAAGTAAAGTGTAACATGCAAGGAAATAACAAAAATCGAAATGGCGATATAGATATTCCTTTATTAATTAAGGAAGGCATCGATAACATATATTCTTTTCTTAATTAAGGAAGGCATCCCGCAAAAACGAATGTGTCACAAAAGACTTACCCGTAGGCAGCTGGGGTTGGCGGGGAGGCGGTGGGCCATGGCGGAAGAAGAGGAGGCCGAGGCGTTGAAGGCGGAAGGTGTGAGGAAGGAGGGGAAGTCGCCAGAGAAGCGGATGGCGCCGAGGTCAAGGACACGGAGGTGGTCGCGAGCGGTGTTGTGCCCCGCCCGCGAGAGCATTGCCATGGAGGTGGAGGTCAAAGAGGCGGTCGCAGAGAATCCAGATGGAGGGCGGGAGTGCGCCGAAGAGAGTGTTGGCGACGAGATCGAGGTTGGAGAGCGCGGGTGCGTTGCTGAGCTCGAGGTGGATGGCGTCGGATGGTGAGGGACTCAAGGGCGGAGAAGGCACTCAAATCTGGCGGGAGGCGGCCGCGGGGAGGCGGATGGAGGCGAGGGCGAGGGTAGGGCTCCCCGCGGATGGAGGTGAGTGTTGGGCCGCAGGGTAGGAATGCACACGCGCGGAAAATGGGCCGCAGGGTAGGAATGCACGATCCATCGAGAGAAGGGGATCCAAGGGGTTGGTGGTAGAGAACGGACCACCACCAACTCAAAATTAGAAGTAGTAGAGATTATAAATAGAATTAATCTATAATTAATAAAAAAATATATATTTTATATGTGGTGTCCATCTTTATGATTATTTTTTATGTATTGTTAATATTGGCTTATTGGCATTGAGGTTGATCTACAACGATTAAATTATTATTCAACACATTATCACGAAGCTCTCTAAGACTTAATGGTTTGTCGTCAGTTTCCTTTTTTTCAATCTCCTTACTATTAGATTAATCTTGTTGATTAATTAATGCTAGAACCCTAAATTAGATTGGTTATCTTGCTAACTAGGATTTTAATGGGATTTCTTGTGGGCTTTTCGCACATTTGTTGGCGATGGCTTGACATTGCCAACTCGCCGTCATTGTATCATGTCTACATACACGGTTTGGATTGCTCTGAATGGTAACAATTACCTTACTACACCCGTGGGTTCTTATCTTAAGAAGTTTGAGATGAAAGATTTTGATAAAACTAAATACTCCCTCCATCCAAGTTTATAAAACTTATTTTTTTGAACGATCTTGTCCACAAATATAATGCATATTTCATATTTCAATACAAAGATTAGCGTGATGTTCCTGATACACCCCTAATAAATATACATATGATGTTCCCGATATACCCTTAATAAATATCCATATTTACTTTATATTCACTACGTACATACATTGAATATAGTACTTAGTAATAGTGATTAGGAGTAATCTAGTTATTTTTAATATCTTTTTGGTCTATATACCAAAAAATACGTCTTATAAACTTAGATGGAGAGAGTTTTGGTTAGACCTACAGCTATAGCATTTTCTTGAAGAAATATTTGTACACTAGTCGATCTATAAAAAAGGTATCAGCAAAATTTAACACGATACATCTTATTCTTCGAAGACCTCTATGGAAGAAGAGAGGAAGAGCTTCAGTCGCACGACACTCGATTCCACGGAGACGCGATTTTTTGCTCTTTTTGAGGGTGAAATATGCTCTTCGGCTGGGCACACGAGTGGAATGGATTTTTGAGTTGTTAAGTCATTCCCAGTGAGAGTTTCAACTGAGTTTCATTTTTATTAAATAATATAATACATCATTATATTTGGTGACATGGCAAGATAATTATGAAGAGAGAGATAGAGAGAGTTTCATAGGAGGTGAGAGAGTTTCATCTAGATAAAATCTAAGATATACGGTCACCTAGATAAAAACTGATGTAGTACTCTTAAAAACTGAAAAATAAAACTATATATTGAGAATGATCTTATTAACATAGGGTTTCCCTGCCTGCTGGTCCACGTGGACCGCAACAAGGGGCCATGTCGTCTATGGTGGTCCTCGCAAGTTGGGTCTGGGACCTTTTATGTGATGTGATGCTTTTTTTTACTAGTTCTTTTACTACCCAGCAAGAAGAACCGAAATATGACATTATCATGTGGGTAGTGCGATACTGCGGTCATCAGCATGCAGCTTAAGAAATCGATAGTCACGGTATGTACAGTAGTTAAGACAATAATTGTTTCTAAGCATAATATATACAATAACCCATCTGCATATCACCAAAACTAAGTAGTACACGTTTGGAGTAGGTAGGCGACATAGCTGCAGGGCTGCACTCCCAAGAAGATCTCCCACGTCGAGCAAACCAAGTTTTACTTTGACCTGACAGGCTGAGATGTGTCCGTTCTCCACGCGATTAGCCCATTGCAAAGGGAAATTTGATTGGTTGGTTTAGATAGAGGACGTGCCTGTGTTTAGTTTGATGTCCCAAACGGCCACTAACAAAAATAAAGAATAAGACCACCACTAACAATAGACTAAATAGCCATTAGCAACAATACTGAGAACTTGTCTAGATCAGTCCAAGTGTTCAACTCGCCATTTGGAAACGCATACATTTGGCATTCATAACAGACTAAATGAACGAATGCTCGATCATAAGATCGATGGCTAGCTCGATACAACTTGCTTGCATCTTACTACCTGCTAATTAAGCTAAGAGAGAATTTGACAATTGGTTGTTCTTTATATATTCGAATTCCTTGGTTAAAGAATACAAATAAAACATTTGATTCAAGATTGGTAATTTGGATTTTTAGTGTCTACAGTGACCGGTTGGTTATGTTTGGTAACTTACTGAAAGTTCTTTATCAGTTAAAGGATATGAAGAATTTTTTAGTTAAAGATTGGTGCTTTGGATTTTCAATGTCGGCTGATGATTGCTTAGTTGTATGTCTTGGTTAACAAAAAATCCCATAAAAACATTTTTTTATGTAGTTTCATACTCTTTAGATAATATTTAGAATGCATGAATTTCATAGAAAAATAGCTCATTTTATATAGTTATATGTAAATTTCTCGAGTTTCATGCGAGGCCTTAAGTTATATGTAGCTTGCAACTTGCAACATGCAACAGATGTTTAATATGCATAACTTTATTCATAAAGTACGATAGTAGGATGTTAGTTTTATGAAAGTATTCGTACATATTATCGATGCACGAATTAGGTTTTGGATATGAAAATATCCGAAGCTGCTCTAAACAGAATTGAGCTATTGAAAACACCAGTTTCTATCCCGAGCCTCAGTTTTCGTTTTATCTTAGGGTCACGAAATGTTACGAACGGACCTGAAAATAGTAGCAGTGACTTCAAATTGCCATTCGTAGCCTCGACAGCGACGTATGCCGCCGATAGTTGTATCCACAGTGTGTTGCAGAGATAAAAGAATACTCGATGGTTCTGAACTCCTGAAGTGCTGATGGCGATGTCCCAAAAAGAGGCGACGGAGATGGTTATGCTCCTACTATTCCAGGCACGAGATACACAATATATCAATGCCAAAGCAATCAAGGCCGTACATGAAATGCTTCGAGATTCGGGTCTGAACGATCACACGCTTAGCCACAGGTCCTAATCCATGTCCACTATAGCGACTGTAGATATACTACTAATCCGGTTGAGACGTAAGACTGGGCAAAGCGTCCAGGCCAGCTCGTGCCTGACTCATCCGAATTAGAGCCTGATGGCGCCGTTTCCCGGATTGCATCACAATTGCACACACCTAACCTCGCTTCGAGTAAGAAAGATCGCTTGGATGGTTACTACACGGTTTAGCAGCAGGAAGATTCCTGGGCGATAATGCAAGCTGAGAGCAAAATATCGGAGCAATGCTCCCAATTAAGTGTAGGCTTGGGCTCTTCCCAATTGTTATATATAGCTTGGGCCAAAATAAGGCCCTAGTGAACTATCGTGATATTTTTTCTTTCTTTTTGCTTTTTATATTTTAGTGAGAAGTCAGGAATGCGCTTGTTCGTGTACAGTGCCATACGAGAATACTAATGTACACGCAAGTCATAAATACACGTTGTTTTAGATATCGATATGATCTTAGATAGTAACTTTAACAACTAATTTATAATATTATGAAAATATTTTTTGAGAAAAACAATACACATGATTTTCATGTATCCAATCTAAATATTTAAAAATATACTTATATTTAATGTTTCGAAAGTTTATAGCCGTACTTAAAACATTAATTATTTCACGCAGATCCCCTAGTCACACTCTGTCCAGATTTTTCGTTGATACTTTTATGGCGCACGAGGTTGGCATGGTTGGGGCTACGCTCCAAGCCTCCGAGGCCTCGAGCTCAAGTCTTTCATGGGCTGAACCTGTCCTACGGCACATGCGGCTGTCCGACAGCTCGTAGCATCGGGTCCCTCCCCTCCCCTCGTCCCACGATCACGATCGATTTGCCAATCTGCAGGGCGTCGAACAAAAACGTCTCCACGAGTGTCGGTGGCACGCTGCACAAACCCGTCGAAATCAGCCAAAAACCCGGAGGATTGCGCTCGTCGGCGTGTCGCGTTTTTTCCTTTTCGCCGGTTTCGCCGCGTTATAGGTGCAGCTGATGCTCACCCGCCCGGGGCACCGGGACGGACAGCGATACGTACGCAGACCTCAACTGATTGGCCGTTCGGCAACGCAACGACGTGACGCGAGGGGCTTCTCCCGTCCCTCGTGCCGTTGCACGGCAGGACGACGCCGAAAGGAGGAGGAGATCGGGGAGGGAGGCACAGGCTTGCACGCATTTGCGATGGCTCGTCGTTGATGTGCACGGGATCTCTTCCTTGTTGTGGGCGCCAATACCCCGATATTGGTAGGCTTATCTCCAGATTTTTTTTTGTTCTCTAGTAGTCTAATGCTTTACAGATATGGTATGGATATCAGGATATGCCCTGGTAGCTAGCACGATAGACAACTGACAACATGCTCTGAGAATAGTGCGTGCTCTATATTTCGCTACTATTGACAGTTCAGAGGTGCATTTGTAGGGAGGAGGTAGCAACTGTGCTTGCTAAATGTGAGGTAGCACATCCGTTGCGATGGCCCAGGTAGATGTTTATTATTACTCTGCAGTTTTTTTCCTGGGATATTTCAATCACTGTAAAAACTGTACTGTTTAGTAAACAACTAGACATTGCCCGTGTATGACAGGATGGGCATCAACGTTGCTAATCATTCAGTAGTGTCTCTATTGGGGCTGGGGTCCATCTCTAGCCCCGCGACCCGGTGAGAGAAACAAAGCTGTACATATCAACAAGATATTTTATTTCATCACAGGTCGACATTTCCGTAGAAAAACAGAAGCAAATTATACAGCCCTTCCAGTCTGGGCGTTGCTACTTTTGCAGCTTGCAACCAGTCAAGCTTTACGTCGTACTGTACTGATAATATGTAAGTAGAAATCAGATTTAATATTTATATTTGTTGATGGTGTTTTTACTAATTTATTATCAGAAAATACTACAGTGCTTTTCCTTCTAATATAATTTGCATAAATCTTGAAGCATCGAAAGGGTAAGTAATCACCATCTATCTTTTATTTATACTTTAATATTTATGTAAATGTCAAAAAGAGAAACATGAAAGCACCATCGAAAAAAATAAATAGTCTATATTAAATTTAATGTACCGTAAAAAACTCTCAGGTTCGGCTTCCCCAGCAAAAGCAAACCGCACGCGGTAAACGCAAACTGTCAGTTTGAAAGTGAGTTAAACCGCAGGGTAAAGATTGTAAAAGCAAGCAGTAGTGCTCGGCAATTTGTCTCTCGGTCTCTCCCTTCTCTTTTATAAGTCATCGGAAAGCAAGGCTCTTGTCTCCGGCCTTCCTGCTTCCTCCGAGTTCATGCAGACATGAAGCTCACAGTACTAGTGCTAGTACTAGTAGTAGCTCCTCATGTGCTACTGACACTGCCATTGGCGCAATGCTACTGGCTCAACCCGGAGATCTACAACACCGGCGGGCTGAGCCGGCGCGCCTTCCCCAAAGGGTTCGTGTTCGGGACGGCCGCGTCGGCGTACCAAGTGGAGGGGATGGCGAAGCAGGGAGGGCGAGGTCCCAGCATCTGGGACGCTTTCATAGAGAAACCAGGTAAATCAGCTTACTTCAGTACGTGCCGGCACACGTGTGTGCTTGTCTTCCGGTAGAGAAATGGCAATGATTCTACTTGTAACTGTCTGTTCTTGTGGGAAAATTGACAGGGATTATCCCTAACAATGCAACCGCCGACGTGACGACCGACGAGTATCATAGGTATAAGGTGTGTCATGTGTAAGTTGTATACGTATTCTGATTAGTATGCTTAATTCCCTGATATTTCAAGTTGCGAAGTCTCTCTGATGCCTCATGGTTGTTTTTCTTTGGAGGTGTAGGAAGATGTGAACATAATGAAGAATATGGGCTTTGATGCATACCGGTTTTCGATTTCCTGGTCTAGGATTTTCCCAAGTAGGTTACTTCGTATGTTTGCAGCAGTTTGCTACTTCTCGGTCTGAAATTTCGTTGTGTCAAAGGAGTTTGTAATGTAGTGGTCTGTATAAAATTTAGATGGAACTGGGAAGGTGAACCAGGAAGGAGTGGATTACTACAGCAGGCTCATAGATTACATGATTCAGCAAGGTAACTTTCCCAGTAGACTTAGAGATTCTTTGCATCACGGTCCAGATTACATGATTCAGCAAGGTAACTTTCCCAGTAGACTTAGAGATTCTTTGCATCACGGTCCTGACTCCTGAGTCCTGATTTGATCTTCTCATGGTGAATTAGGCATCACTCCGTATGCAAACCTCTACCACTACGACCTCCCATTGGCACTCCATGAGCAGTACCTAGGCTGGCTAAGCCCAAAGATCGTGTAAGCATTTCAGAAGTGGCGTTTACATTTCAAAGTTGAATCAAGCATGTGTATGATGCAACTGTACGTTGTACAATGAAGGGAGGCGTTCGCAGACTACGCCGATTTCTGCTTCCAGACGTTCGGAGATAGAGTGAAGAACTGGTTTACCTTTAATGAACCGAGGTGCGTCGCTGCTCTGGGGTATGACAATGGCTTACATGCACCAGGAAGGTGTTCTGACTGCACTGCAGGAGGCAACTCCACGACAGAGCCATACCTTGTTGCGCACCATCTCATACTTTCTCATGCTGCTGCAGTGAAGCGATACCGCGATAAATATCAGGTAAATAAAACGGCAATTCAGTTCAAGGCTTGCAAGTTTACACTACATAGTACAATTTTGTTAGGTTATTTTGCTATCCCAGAACCCAGCAACGAACTGAATTCCTTTCAATTGAACAGCTTTACCAAAAGGGAAGGATTGGAATTCTCTTGGATTTTGTATGGTACGAACCATTCAGCGACAGCAATTTGGACCGGGCTGCAGCACAGAGGGCCAGGGACTTCCACCTAGGATGGTAAAGTCTGAAAAACTTGATTCAGGATCCAATTTTACTTCAGAAGTTCAGGTGCAACAGTGATACAGCGTAACCACAAACTGTCACCATTTTTTTTTGGGATGGAAACAGAATCTGACACCATTATCTCACTACAGGTTCCTTGACCCTATCATCTATGGCCGGTACCCATACTCAATGCTCGAGATTGTCAAGGGCAGGCTACCGACATTCAACGAGGAAGAGTCCAGGATGGTGAAAGGCTCCATGGACTATGTTGGCATCAACCACTACACTTCTTTCTACATGAAGGACCCCGGGGCATGGAATCTGACGCCGGTCAGTTACCAGGATGATTGGCATGTTGGGTTTGTCTGTGAGTTCTTTACTCTATATCCTTCTCAACATACTTCAGTTTCTTCTTTCTTGTATTGCTGTGAACTGGATCAGTCGATCAGACGCTCATGTAGTCACATATGTCTTCTGTAGATGAACGAAACGGCGTGCCTATTGGAGCCCAAGTAAGTTCTGGTAAATTTACTGTACAGCAGTACGTAGGACAGGACTGCAGGTAGAACAAATTGAATCCCAGGTTGAAACATCTCACCTAAATTGGTCGAGTTTATGCAGGCAAACTCCTACTGGCTTTACATTGTGCCATGGGGAATCAACAAGGCTGTGACCTATGTTAAGGAAACATACGGAAATCCTACGATGATCCTTTCTGAAAATGGTACTCATGAACCAAAACGGTCGTTCTTTCTTTGAATAATAGCCTCACTGACAAGGAGAGGATTTAATCAGTGCTGTGTTTTTACAGGAATGGACCAGCCTGGTAACGTCAGTATCACTCAGGGCGTTCATGACACAGTAAGGATCCGATACTACAGAGACTACATAACTGAGCTCAAGAAGGCGATGGACGGTGGCGCCAGAGTGATCGGATACTTTGCATGGTCGCTGCTCGACAACTTCGAGTGGAGACTTGGGTACACTTCCCGTTTCGGCATCGTCTATGTGGACTACAAGACGCTGAAGAGGTACCCCAAGGACTCAGCTTTCTGGTTCAAGAAAATGCTCTCCAGGAAGAGCGGCTAGGCTTACAAGAGAATCATTTGCTTCAGCTGTCAGAACAAAGCTCATTCTAGCGTATGTTCACCTAAGCACGTCAGATTTAGCTTTAAGAAACTGTGCAAGTAACCAGTGTCGAGATTAGTAGCTATGTTAGTTCTTACAATACATTGGCAAATAAAGAGATCTCTTTAAGTCTTGTGCCTCAGAACACCACTACGACAATACGACAAGTCAATAACATACAGCTCACAATCACAGAAAAAGGCCAGATGAACAATTCACTGCAAACAAGTGGCTGAAAACTGAACTCATTATATCCGATTTTACCAATTCGACATACATGAACAATGAATGCATGGTCACGAGATTGCTATGTATATGATTCTATCTGTCTATCTTTCTGTCCAAGAGCTTATCTTTACCCATGCTTTGCAAGCTCTTGCTAGCATGACAACTTTGATTTCTATCCTATAGTTCTTATCTGTTGGAAGGCAAAACTGGAACATTAAGACAATAGGTGGTAGAAATTACTAGGTACTCTTCAAAAGTTAACTTGGCCTCTCCAATAGCTTTACAACTGCTGACTCCTTTGCTACAATACAACTTGGTTAACTACACCAGGTCAGCCTGCGACCTGAAAATTCATACAAAAAATTAGTATAAATGATAAATCTGGGATTTGGTTATAACTACATTATGTATTCAGCAAAGTTAGAGAAGCTCAGTATGTGATCAAAACAAGTACTTAATGACCTCGGAAACTACTAAGTTGATCGTTAGGTATGACAATTGCTCCGAAATTTGCAGGCTCGTAATTCAATCAACATTGTTTCCAGAATTATAGAAATCAGGCTGATCAGTGGGACACTGTAAACTTAAAAAATCAGCTTTAACAATTGCTTTCAAAATGTTCATGTTCCACTTTTCTCTACTGGGTCGCTGCCAAGTGAAAATCACTGACAACTCACTAGCTGCATTCAGATTTTCACACCCACAAAGAGCCATACTGATTCAATCTCAAATTTTCTTAACCTACCTTGAGCAATTTTAATTCAACAGCTCGGAATATACTTCGAATTTAGAATTTACAATCCAATTCAAACAAATTGGCACAAATTTCACGTACCATGTACACAAACGGATCCGTGCGGCCACCAGTGCCCGCACGACGCAAGCCTCCCTTCTGCTTCAGCAGCCTGCGAATTTCAATTTAAACACAGAGAAACGCACGAAGAAACACAGATATAGCAATCAAACAACCATTTCAAAACCGCTTCAAATGAGAGTTGAAGGCAGCGTGCTACTCACCACCGCAGCGCCTTGCTGGTCCCGGCGTTGTCGCCGACGGCGGCGCGGATCGCCGTCTCCGTGGCCGGGACCGCTTGTGGCCGCGACAACCACTTCATGATCGAGGCCGCCCTCCGCGGCAGCTTCCCACCACTAGCACTCGCCCGCGGAGGCCGGCGGTATCTCCCAGACGTGGCCGTGGAGCCAGCGGATGCGGCGCCCGTGATGGTGCTACCCTCGCTGGCCACCGCGCTGCTCCTCTCGCTCTCGTCCTCATCGTCTTCAATCTCGATC
Source organism: Guadua angustifolia (assembly GCA_036346375.1). Lineage (NCBI taxonomy): Eukaryota > Viridiplantae > Streptophyta > Magnoliopsida > Poales > Poaceae > Guadua > Guadua angustifolia. The sequence continues at coordinate 25,224 of JAYEVE010000605.1, forward strand.
CACACACCTTTCCGCTTCTTCGCGGCCTCGCCCTGGAACAGCGCGCTGGTCGCCTTTGAGAACACCTAGAGCCAACGAGCAGAGCCTTTGTACCGAAGAGCGAAGAGACTATGGGCAATCACTAATTAGCAGTTGCCAATTCCTTACCTTGGGGTCGATGCGGCGGAGGGAGGCGACAACTGCGAGCACGCGGAGGGGGTCGACGGGGCGACCGCGCTGCGCCGAGTCGGAAACGCACGACCTCGCCGAGGCGCTGGAGTAGGATGGGGAAGAGCCCGAGTAGGAGGAGAGCTCGTCGCTGCAATGCGGAGAGGCGCACGGAACGGTGAATTTGCTGCCCTGAAGCGTGCGTGCAGAAGACTAGTGTGATCGGAGGTGCGTGATTACCTGAGAGTGGGAGGGGGTAGAGGCGGGAATGGCGCGGGCAAGGAGTCGGCGAGGAAGAGGAGCGCGCTGGCGCCGGCGGCGTCGGCGAAGGTGGGGAAGGCTCCTGCGGCGCTGGCGGGAGCTGAGCCCATCTCGCCGGCAAGGGAGGAGGCCCTGCTGGTGTGGGGAGTTTGTTCGATTTGTAAAGTTTTGGGATGGAGTGGCAGGGAGGGATTTTAAACGAGCAGTGCCTTTTTGAATTCTCGAGCGTGCGGGAGCCGTCTAATTGCGGTGATACCTTGTTGTCTGCTCTGGAAATTGTGGTGGATTCTAGTATTCGATTACTACATTGGATCATTTCATTTTGGACGCCATGGATTGGTGGACTCAACGAGGGCTGTGACCTAGCTGTGTTGGGGAGTTCAACTTTAGGTTTGCTCGAGGAAGAGTCTTTGGGGAACAATGGCTGAATTGATTGAGCTCATTGGTCGATGCCCGATAATAGGTTCCAATGGTCTGTGGTGATGGTGATGTGTTCGGTAAACCCTTCCAGAGTAAGGGAAACAATGTTATGTTTCAATCGGTAACTATAAGACCAATATGTGTAATTTCTAAAAAGCCCGTGCTAGATTAAGCTCTGTTAGGTGCTTGCCAATCGCCATGTTCAAACAAACAATTGCAAAAAGCTTATCTATGTCTTCACTTACAACAGTCCTTGCAACATGTTCAAGTATGAGTATGCATAAGCGGTATTTTGGTCCTAGAATACCGCTTTCAAGGCTCATGGATTTTATAATTGATCTTGAAATAACATAACATTCTAAGATGGTTGGGTAATTAGTTACACTCTGTTATTGTATTACTCTAGTATGATTATTGGCAATACCTTTTGTAATCGCTCCACATGTTTTAGGACAATGAGCGAGAAAAATGAAAGAGAAAATATCAATCTCAAGTCGACAAGGAGAGGCGAACAAGGGCATCATAGCGACATACCCTTTGGACCGATAAAAGGTATCAAGAAGCGAGAAAACTAAAGGGTTCTAAACACACCCTACATATGTCGATAGTCATGGAGCAAGCGAAGGTGCGCTTATGTTTTATTCATCTACACAATGTGCATTACTTTGATCATTCGATGGAAAAGGTTCGATTCGTAATTGAATCGGTTTGGTTAATTTAATGTTCATTTGCTGATTTTGCTTACGGTGATGGCTCCAATTTTCCTTCGAGAGATCTTTGGACCTTCTTTATTTTCATCAAACAAGCGCCGCTATGATAGTTCGCTAGGTAAAGTATGCTCGTTTCTCCCAAAGAAAAGACGCTGCGTGTTTGTTATTAATTATTTTATTGTTGCGGTCTGCCGACAAAGAAATTTATCAATCTGCTTGAAAGAGCGAAGACGGAACCCTTGATTTAAATAAAGCAATTTGAGACATTGGAGGTCTGGTTTAGTATAACAAAAGAAAAATGCTTTGCACTCTCCTCAGTTGTTCGATGTTTTTTTTCACTCTGGAGTGAAGTGCCTTGTTGTCTTGTAATTTTATCAATTTCTGTAGGTACAAAAGATGAGGATATATGACATAACAAATGTTCTGGAGTAAGGGCAACAATGTTATTGGATTGCTCATTTGCTTGAATTTTGCAAGCACCTAATACTTGTTATTCAGTTTACCAGTTTAGTATCTAGCACCTAATACTTGTTATTCAGTTTACCGGTTCATTTGCTTGAATTTTGGAAGCTCAAAGACATGTTCTGTTATTCAGTTTAGTATCAAGTATGGAAGCACCACTAGCTGTTCTTGAAGCACTACTACTTGTTCTTGATACTAGCTGTTCTGGAAACTTCTGTTATGTTGGATGAGTAATCATCATTCTGTATGGATTAGTAATCATCAGAATGTTTGTTTATTCATGTATTATCATTCTGTATGGATTAATGCTATCATCAGAATGCTTGTTTTTTCATGTATCATCAGACTTGTACTTATGTTTGTAGAATGTGATCCGGTAATGTTTGTTGCGCTGGATCGGATAGAAGCTGATGCTGCAAAGGTTTATCAATTACAAGACAAGAATTGTTTCGATTGTGTTCATTTGCTTTTAGAAATGTGTAATGTTGATGCGTAGATGGGAAATGAACATACAAAATCCTCAGATGAAATGAAATGTGTAAGCTGTTACCTTGTCCCTAGCCAAACATGACTAAGGAAATGGAAGACATTACATAAGTGAACCAAACAAATTTAGTTTTCCCTTACACCGGAATGGATTACCAGGTACAATAGTTTGCATTACCGTTACCACACCCTTTGCTGAACCAAACAACACCTGAATGTAAACCGTCCGTAAATGGTTTACCGCTAATGAAAACGAAATTGAAAATCTCGAAAATGATACGAAAATAAATAGTGACGAAAATAAATGCGAAATGGAACGGAATGGATATAAAAACGAAAGTGAAAAATTTCACAAAAATATAGTACATAATCATAATATACATAACTACAAAAACAATGTAACTCATTCCACTTCAAAGGAGGATACAAGAACAATGTTACGTTCACCGGTAACATTAGGAAGTTTTTTCTCAAGTTTGTCGGTTGAAGGCTCGTTATTTATCCCCCAGATTAGACCATCATATCCTCCTCCATATCATTATCATCGACATCCTCTTGCTCCTCCAACTATAAAGATATAATGCCTTAAAATTGCCATATTATTATTCAATGTTCATTTATGATTTTCTAAGATTTATTCTGGATTTTCTAGAGTTTATAAATACTATTTTGCTATTTTTAGATTTATATAATTAATTTATTCATGAAAAATAAAGCCAAAATTATGTTAGAAATAATTTTTCTAGGTTCAAAATGTTCCAAAGTATTTTTGAGAATTTTTTTGGAATTTTTAAACTCTAGTTGATATTTTCTATAAAGTCATTTGTATTTTTAAAATTATTTTAATTCGAAAATAAATGTAAATTCTATATTTTCTTTTTTTGGGCCAAGTTTCCGACGGAATTCCGATTTCACTTATACGTAATTTTCGATTTCGATTCCGTTTTTGACGAAAATGGCTCTCCCATTTCCGTTTCCATTTCCGATAAAAAATTTCCGTTTAGTTTCCATACCGAGCATTTTCATTTTCGTTTCCAAGAAACGCTTCCATTTTCATTTTCTTGAACAATTGAAAATTCGTTTGCTTTTCATCTCTAAGCGTGGTAGTGGTACAGGGATCCAAAACCGGCGAATTTAGTGAAATTTCGGCGACCCCTCGAATTTATATATGCGGCCTAATTTAAAATTTTAAAAATTTGATTTTGCTACAGTGCTGCTACAGTAATTTCGGAATTTGGCGAAATTCGGTCAAATTTCGCCGAAATTTCGGGTTTGGAGTCGGATTTTCAAATTTT
>JAYEVE010001115.1:0-24131 GCA_036346375.1 Guadua angustifolia
CCCACTTCTAAATTCCGTCCAGAACGACGGAAAATGCGGAACAATATCACGGGCCAGAATTGGGGTGGTGCGTCACCGCACTTTTGGCCCAATAGCCCATGTATCTTAGGGTTTTGGTGGCCACCGCTGTTTTGGCTGCCCTACACCTCCGCCGCCGCTATATATATGGCCGCCATCATTGTTTTATGCTTAGGTTTTGTTGTGTTTTGGTAGACCCTTGTGCGCCCCTCCTCGTGTTCGCGTGTGTCGACTAGACCACCCGCTACGAGAAATGTAACCTCACCCTTGTATCTTCGAGATTATTGATTGAATTGCTCTCACCTTGTTCTTGCATGTTCTCGGTTGCAGCAGGTACAAGGATCGATCGGGTCTTTGATTCGGTTGGTCGCCTCGTGTGGTGCTATGCATTGTTTTGTTGTCGATCTCGTGGTTAGTAGCCGATCCATCTACTTCGCACTATCAAACCGACGATCGTTCTCATCGAAGATCGGGCCAATTTCGCGCGCATCAAGTGGTATCGAGATGATTTGCCGCTGGTGAGAACACCCTTAACTTTGTTTAGTTCATATTGTTTGTCCTAGAGTCCAGAAAATCAGCCCCAAAAGAAATCTGTTCGTCATGTGTTTGATCTAATCCGAGCCCTTTTGGCCTTTACTATTATGCCTAGTTTAATTCTTATTGAATTTGCGTTGCATCGTCGTGTTGTTGCTGGTCTTAGTGTTTTGATCTTTAGAGTTTCGAGTTCTTGTCACGTTCTTGTCACTGAGTTGAACTCCATCACGTTGCCGCGTCCAATTCGGATCCTCCTCTGTCTAGTTCGGTATTTTGGTCATAACTCCCTCATACGAACTCGGATTTTGCTGTTCTTGTACTTTCCTGAAAGCTTGAGAAATTATCTACAACTTTTTCCATTGTGAAACTTTCCAGAAACGCCGTCTTCTTGCCCAAAATCCCGTCGGATTGGAATCTGTTTTCGTTCTGGATTTTCTGAGCAGTCTGTATTTCGGGGTCAATATCTCTGGCTTCCCTTATCCAAAATAGACGTTCCATATATGCAAATTGATCAGCTCGAAAATATCTACAACTTTCCAGTTATACTTTTTTGCATTGGAAGCCAATAAAAATCCGAAAACAGCGTTTGAAGTTTCTGCATAGTAGATCTGTTTGCAGCAGGAAAAAAGTTTGAGTTGTAATTCATCATATGTGCCACTTGTTGAAATAGAAGGAAGAAAAATTAAAAAAAAGGCAAGTGCATATAAAAGAGCCGCACTAAAAGGTGGAAAAAGAAGCTCTAGCTATTTGCTTGTGTATCGTGGTCATTCTCGTTGTTCTTTGTTTTCTGACTTCATTTGTGTCTGTGCTCGCGTCTCTAGTACGGTTCTAGCCTAGGACCAAACAAAAATAGCGTGGCATGAACGTTCTTTCAACTTGTTTTGGCTAGTGTGGTTCTAGTATATCCTTTGCTACATATTATACCTATCCAAGCTCCACATACTATTAACCACAGGAGAAGCACCTTGTAATCGCTTTGTCACCCCGAAAAGTCAGATTACCATCATCCACCGATTGAAACTTGAAAAGTCAGAGGGTAAGAACGGTAAGAACTTGGTGTAAGCTTGAGCGTGTGAGATCCTCCACTTTCCACATATTAGTAGTTCATAGGAACTAATTCTCTTGTGAGTTCTCTATTTGTTGCCCCTAACAATGGCAGTTCACATAGCAAGACAACTTACGAGGATGATATTGAGGATTGTCCATGCTTGATGAAGAGAAAAGAAATATGGCGAAAACTTGCGACTTGAGTCCTGCGAGAAATCAAAGGGTGGGACAGTCGAGCATGGGATTATCCCTTCGACCAAGAATGAGAACACACCACTGAAGAAAGATTTGAAGCCTACCTCACCCAAGAAGAAGGATAGTAAGTGTATTTCAATATGTAACGATAAGAATGTGCTTGCTATTCCTGCGACTAACCTTGTAGGCAAGAATGATCAAGATGGGGTGCCCCTGAGTGCTGCAATGACGGACAACTACATGAGCCTCATGTCTCATCGCCTACATAGTGCACCAGTGGAACATGCCAATGAAACTCAACGCAACAACTTATTCCAAACTAAGTTTGTTGTGCAAGAACGCTGTGTACACGCCATCATTGATGGAGGAAATCAGAGCAACCTCGCTGATCTACACATGGTCAAGAAACTTGGCTTGACCACGACTCCACTTCAGCAACCTTACTCAATGGAATGGTTCAACTCAATTGGTAAGGTTCAGGTAACACAAACTGTGCAAGTTCCTGTCTCCATTGGTTCATACCATGATTATGTTTATTGTGATGTCATACCTATGGAATCATGTTCACTTTTATTAGGTAGACCTTGGTTATATGATGTTGATGCTATTCACTATGGTAGAACCAATCAATATACTTTCAAGTTTAATGGAAAGAAAATAATTTTGAATCCAATGACTCCTGCTGAGCTAGCCAAAATTAATGCAAAAAGAACTAATGGTAAAGAACATGAGGATGACAAACATGTTAGTGATGTACAACAATCTGAACAAATGTTAAAGAAGGTAGTTCTTTTAGATAAGACTGTTTCTTTACATGATATAGCTTTGCGGACATCTCTGTTTTTTGCCTCCAGATTGCCACTAACCTTTTGCAGGATCATAAGAAGGAGTCGAGGACGACTCCAATTCAAGAAGGGAGGATGATGAGGACATCACCAAAGATGGATACGACCAGCAGTGACCACAGCCCTCCTTCCTCTCGGCCACTCCAACGACCACCGACGCCGCTCCATCTTCATCACATACTGATCGACGCCACTGCGGCATCTTCGCCGAGAGGCCTTAATCCAAAAGCTCAGCTATTCAAGCCCACATCAACAGACAAGGGCCTCAAGCACACACCCCGAGGACAGCCCACGCGTCAAGGAAGGCCCATATGGAAGCCCAAGATGCCAAAAAGCCCGGTTCGGCCATCCAAAGAGCAGCCAACTTCAAACGGGCATAACTCGGGCTCCCGGACTCCGATTTCAGCGTGCGACCACCCGTTTGAAAGCTTAGGAGATAATCTTTCCAATGGATCCGGCCCCACTTCTAAATTCCGTCCAGAACAACGGGAAAATGCGGAACAATGTCACGGGCTAGAAATTCAGGGTGGTGCGTCACCGCACTTTTGGCCCAATAGCCCATGTATCTTAGGGTTTTGGTGGCCACCGCTGTTTTGGCTGCCCTACACCTCCTGGCCGCCGCTATATATATGGCGCCATCATTGTTTTATGCTTAGGTTTTGTTGTGTTTTGGTAGACCCTTGTGCGCCCCTCCTCGTGTTGGCAGGTGTCGACTAGACCACCCGTTACGAGAAACGAACCTCACCCTTGTATCTTCGAGATTATTGATTGGAATTGCTCTCACCTTGTTCTTGCATGTTCTCGGTTGCAGCAGGTACAAGGATCGATCGGTCTTTGATTCGGTTGGTCGCCTCGTGTGGTGACGCGTTGATTGCTTGGTTCTTCGATCTCGTGGTTAGTAGCCGATCCATCTACTTCGTGCACTATCAAACCGACGATCGTTCTCATCAGAAGATCGAGCCGACCCCCGTGCGCATCAGAAGATGACCAAGGACCTTGCCCTTCTTGTTCACGGATCTTCAAAGTACGTTATTGCATTCAATGTCTTGCTATATCATCCTACTGTATCTTCTCTCTAGGCTTTTGTACTTTGCATTGGTTTATGTCTCGTTCTGCTGTTCTTCTCTCTTAGCGTCACGAGAAGTCATTACCTGAACACTGAGGAGTTCATTGATGCGGTTGCTGATGAGCTCAGCTCAAGGCTGGCAGCCAACTAAGGCTATAAAAAATCGGAAGTTTTGATGCTCCAAACCACTTTGCTTGTGTCGCCATTTTCTTTCGTGATGCTACCACGCTGAACAGAACGCAATATCTGCAGCTGTGAGGCAGATTATTGCCACTGCGAGCATGATCTAGATTCTGGGTTCATGTAACTTGGATAGTTTTATGTCTCAAATAAAGGTTTCAGAACTATTGATTATCCCATGATGGTCTCAGATGGTTGCTTCATATCTACTCGGTTTTGCATGAATGTTTGGATGGACTCCTGTAGATCTGACAGTCACGTTCCTGCATTAGTACTTAAAAGTTCATATTGATAACTGAAGTGTCCTCATCTACGCATCAGTAACCATAAGAGGAAGGGAGTGGCCCTAACTGCACCAGCAGGAGCCCGCCCGCCGGCCACTTGCGCGATAGCGTTTCAAGACTCAGCTCCGGTGAGTACGACGTCAACGGTGCAGAGGGCGACGAGTCGGCCGGGCATCTGGACTCCGGCTGTCCGGCAGCAGCGTTCGACGCCCAACGTCCAACGACCAGCGTGGAGCCGTGATCGAACAGTGGCGCGTGCTCCGCCGCTGCTCGCTCAACAGACTGAGAATTGTTTGTTTGTCTGCCTTGCCGATCGAATGAGCCGCCGGAAGATCTCAGAGTGAAAACATGCAAATAAGATGCAGAGCAGCAAATAAGATGTGGACAATTGGTACGTTTGTCCGATACTTTGTAGTATTCATTCATTGAGTCCTTGGAGAGTAGTGGTTCTTTTACAATGTACAAGCAGGTGAGGTGAGATGGCAGAGGCTCCACTAAAGCTAGCTACACACCCCCAGCCTTAAGCTTAATAAATATATAACGCGTTAAGCAAACAATCGAACAAACAAAAGGAACATCGTATTAGAGGACTAAACCCTAGCTAAGTTGCTTCGATGCGACTGCTCATCTGCCCAATTGTTCCCTTGTTAAAAACATCGGAAACGGCTCGTCATGTCGCTGGATCTCTTCTTGGTTGAGCGGAGACGAATGCATACCAAAAAAGAAGAAGAAAACACATGCATAAAACGATAGAAGCAGGTCTCAAGCGCACGGTTTCATGCAGCTCTTTGCTGCTAGATATGGATACCGTTGCCATTTGCATAATACGGAGTCACCAGGCCGTTCAATGGCTTCTTCACGTGCTCATGTTGGTACGGTTTCAGTTTCGTGTTCCCATTACTAGTAATGCATCTGGTTGGTGAGCTGACGACGCCAAAAGAACGTTGCAGCAGATGGTCCAGTTGTCCAGATGACGCTGCTATTAATCCTGTCAGGCACGCAGGCATTTTTTGTTAATTCAGATAAAGTACTTGTCTTTGCAGACGAAACTGACTTAAACAAGAGAAACGGCATATGTATCAGACAGAACGAGGTAGAGTTTTAAGGCTGCTTTACCTAAGAAAAGTGGGGATGGCTTTCCAGGTCTTGAGTTGAATTCAGGATGAAATTGTGCGCCAACGAAAAACCTATGAGTTGGCAGTTCAATAATCTGCATCCAATAAAGAATTATACATTAGTTAACTGAAAACATTTCAGTAAGCTGTTCATATAAAAGGGTAGGAACCCTACCTCCATGCGTCTCCCGCTTTCATCCCTTCCAACGAAAGAAAGCCCAGCCTTCTCAAATTCTGGGACCATATCAGGATTCACCTGAAAAATGGAAAAATGCTTTTGTCACCAAACTGATTTTAGAATAAAAACAAGTTACCGAAATGGATAGTTCTACTTTACAAACCTCGTATCTGTGGCGGTGCCTTTCATCTATGTAGCTAGCATTGCCATACCTAAGACAGTACAAATTTCAGTATCATTAGGAAAAAGTTCATATAACACTCTAAACTTTGCTTGAAAGTCCGTCTAGCACCTCAAATTATGAAACCAAACATTTAACCCCCGAACTTTGCAATCCGATTCAAACAACAATCTGACCCAGTTTCCCAAGGTGGTTTTGCCCGTATGATACGATAAGTGGGCGGTTTTGCCACATACGAAAATACACTTAGTCAAATTGGATCAATGACAGGTGGAGCCCATAGATCTAATGTGTCATTCTATATGGCAAAACTACTCACTCATCGTACACACGGGAAATATCACGATGCCAAACCGGTAAGGGTATTATTTGAATTATATTGTAAAGTGTGGGGTGTTGGATGTTTGATTTCATAGTTCAAGCTGCTGAACGGACTTTCAAGCAAAGTTTAAGATGTTATATGTACTTTTCTCTTATTACTATAGCATAAACCGGGAAAGAGGCGGTCGATGCAAAATTTATGTCAAGACAAAGATGGAAGAGGAGATTAAGCGCTTTCTTACAGATTAGCAGATTTGCTGCTATTGACCTGAAAGAATGTCCTCCTTGATCCAAGGCGCATTGTTGCCCCCATATGGGTTTTGGAGCCCTGAAGAAGCATTGTTGAAAGTACAAGGAATCATAAGTGAATTTTCAGCAGAAAGAAATCTATATAAATAAAAACAACCAGTGATATTCAAGACGCTTGATTCGTTTTAAGGGCAAGAAAATCTCACAATAATCCTAAAAAAGAAAACCCCTATAAATTCTCATATTAATCGAAATAAAAAGATAAGGATCTCTACCGCTTATTTTTGTGGGACCAGATTATAATTATGTAGATTAATTTTATATAGATATTAGAGTTATATAACAAATACAATTGTATTTCAGTTATAGGAAGTAGAGTTGTATATTAAAGATAACATTATCATAATATCTAGCTGTGTAGCTGTGCAGGTAAATCTACTAGTTAACTAAATGCAATAGCCGGTAAAGTAAATTACCTCTGGCATGAAAATAACACATGGTGTTTGTGTATCTGGATCGAACTCTGTGCTATTAGCGCCACGCAACTTCATGACAGAACGGGCAAACTCGATCACTGCAATTTGCATGCCCAAGCAAATGCCAAGATACGGAACATTGTTTTCTCGTGCATATTTTGCAGCAAGAATTTTTCCCTGGACACCTCTGTCCCCAAAGCCTCCCGGAACTAGTACACCATGTGCACCCTGAGGTGGAAAACTCTTCAAAGTTCTGCATAATGGTATCACTTGAAAATGTATGCCGTGCTTACCTTTAGTAGATCCCATGCTTTTTCATAGGCATCAGGCGTCTGCAAAATGCAACCATACCCCATGCATCAGTAAATTCACCAGTATGGAAAGTGGAATTGAAATGGCATTCTCAAACAATAAACTGACCTCTTTGGCTGCAGAACCTTCAAGATCACATGAAGGAACCCAGTCCACCACAAGTTCTCTGTCCAAAGCAACCGATGCATGCAACAGAGCCTGATAGAAGTACCAAATTTTGTAAGGCCCGCAAATTTTGTTCATAAGCATAGCTGTTTTCTCTAAGAGAAAGGGATAACTTCCTTGAATGATTTAACAAAAATCAACAGGCTGAGAAGCATGATAAGTAGCAGTTGAATAGAAGTTTAGTGATGCACGAATGCATGTAAAGCAAGTCAGTAGCATCACCTCTAAAACAGACAGGTAGGAATCCGATAGGCCAGTATATTTTCCAACCATGGCAATCCTAACCTGAATATTTTTCCACAATAACATTTAGCGCCGAATTATTGGCTAAGGGCATACATGTATTACTAAAATTAATGACTAAAGGATCGAGAAACGAACCAGAGTTTTCAATTTGTCGAATTTGCTGGCTCTTTCAGTCCATTCGGCCAGCTTAGGTTCATGAGGTACTTTTCCCACACTACATGTACGAGAAGCAAGAATACATATTAGCATTCCTATAAATGAGTTCAATTGATGAGCTTATCATACTTTTGGTGAAAAGACCTACCTCTGAAGGTCCAAAACTTTCAGAATAGTTTCATGGGCCTTTTGATCCTATAAAAGCACCAGTATATATGCATAGTCAAGCACAATGAAAATTTGGTATTCATGCATTAGGGAAAAGTTTATGTGCCATACCCTGAGCAGCAAGGGGATATGCCAAATGTTTGTAACATCATGGAGATTAACAATATTTGAAATCTGGCAGATAGAATTTAAAGTCAGCACTTTTGTTGCGTGATGCAAAACTCAATTTCGAGTACTCTTACAGAAACAGGCAACGCTAATTAGTAGTTACCGGAACATGGCAAAATTGTGCGAGTTTTGCTTTAACATGTTCTTCCAGTGGCTGCCATAAAGCACAGAGAAAACCATGTATTGTCAGAATTGAAGAATTCAAAATAAGAGGTGGGACTCCAAAGAAATGAAAATGCAAGACAAACACTCCACGATACCTGAGTACTGCGGCATGCCAAGATATCAGGTGTCAGCCCAAGTCCTCTTAGTCCACGGACGCTATGCTGGGTAGGCTTGGTTTTCTAGATAATGGTAGTTTGCATTATTGAAAGGAAACAATGAAAATGAAAATGCATATTGCTTGACAATGATAATATTTTTAGAAGTATTATGGTGCTTCCAAATGAGTAAAAATCACCTGTTCACCAACTACATTTAGAACTGGTACCAGACTAAGATGAACCAAGCAAAAGTTTCCATGTCCTGAAACACAAATTGCGAAATATCACATCAATAGGAGCTCAATATTACTTGCAAAATAAAAAATGAAGCAAGATATGGTAGCATAATTGAAGGCATAGGAAAAATGTTGAGGGAATTCACTATTTTCTCACCTACGCGGTATGAAAATTGACCTAATGCTTCAATAAAAGGCATTGATTCTATATCCCCTGCATCAAGAATGCTGCTGTCGTTATGTGGATAAAAATTTTTGTCTCCTGCACCAGCATACTTACACAACTATGGGAACAATTGAGCAAAATAATATTTTCTATGATGCTTAAAAGCATGTAATGTTATTAACTAGCAATGCAATTTGCTGCAGTAGTTTAGTATGCTTTTTTCACCTATAGTTCCACCAAGTTCTATGACACAAACATCAGCTGGCTCTTCTGTGCCATCGACTGGATTCTTCGCTACACGTTCAATCCACTCTTGTATTTCGTCTGTAATGTGCGGCACAACCTGATAAAGAGAATCAACTCTGTGTCACTAAAGTCATCCTCAACGGTGGTACTTTTCAGCATAAGAACAGAAAAACAGGAAAATCCATCCTAATTACCGATTCGCACCTGAACAGTTTTTCCCAAGTAGTCTCCTCTTCGTTCTTTGTTGATAACAGACTGCGGTTTGAGAATTAGAAGAGAAGTTATTTACTGTTAAATAATTAAACCAACATATAAAACTTATTTATTTTATTTACATAACCAGGATATCATATCCAAGGTATAGCATATTCTCCAGTGGTCCTAAATTCCGACAGTTGCATAATAGACAACAGCTACCCCTTGGCATTTAAACTACATTTCTAGTCCTAGGCTCTCATTTAGCTATTTTAGTTCACACCATGTACTTTTGTTTTGTGATGGATTCGTCATGTACAAAATTCAGCTGGTCAACATAAGAAATATTCCCTCTTCACCAATTTGAGGAAGCAGACAGGCAGCCAATGAAACATCCAATGTTACAATGAATCTACCCTATGACAGGTTGAATCTCAATCAGACACGAGTCTACCAACCAATAGCTACAGGCAAGAGTGGCAGACTAGAGGTCGAGATGATTGTCCACATGTATAATTGAACTGTAGGAGATCTTAAGATAAAGCATAAAGTGACATAACAAAAGATTTGTGGGTTCCATGTAAAATTCTGGTAACCAAGCACTCAACCATAATGGTAAAAGAAATATAAACGAATATTCCCAATCTGTAAATGCCAAGGTGAAGTATAAGCAACAATTTTTTACTAGAAAGTTATGCTGAAAGTTTTATGTGCACTTAGTCACTTAGACAGAGACTGTTTATTCCAATCACCTGGTAGATCTTTCCCGTGGTTATATTGTTGTCACGAGTCAACTTGATGTCCAGAAACCGTTCATAATTTCCAAGGTCCAAATCCACCTTTGACAAAAGGAGAGAACGAAATGAAGTTCAATTTAATCGAAGAAAGAAAACTTACAGCTATCACATAGCTCAGTTTTAAGAATACCAAAACGTACAAGAAGAGAAGAAAACTCTGTTCATTAACAAATGGACAAGCGTATGAAGTGCTGCTAGCGCCGGACAGACTGCCAGTCCATGATAATGTAAAGGACTGAGATCAGGAGCAGTATCGACGGGACCATCTGATCCAAAATTGACGATCCGAATCTTTCAAAGTATTGTAGCAAAAATACTGTAGTTATTTTCACGGTAGCAAATCACTGTAACGCAAATTTTTGAACAATCTCGGCCATTCAACCGCCTGATCGAACGGCTCTTAGCCATAGGGGCTACTTAAGTTGTAGTCCCTATGGCTACTGCATAAGAACCCTATCCTCAAGTAAAGTAAAGAGGAGAACATGTTGCTGTATCGTGTAGGTGCTGGTGTGCATTCTGTAACCTATGGTACACTCTCTACACTTTCTTGAAAATACAAGTACGCTTGTAAAAAAAATGGCATCAAATCACCAATAATGTACAATTAGGTGGTGACCGCCGAACGTGAAAGTACAAAGTATGTACAAATTTATGCAGCGAAGCAAGCGAAAGGAGATGGTGAAACGGCTAGTACCTCGCCACCGTCGTCCAAAACAAACACTTCACCGTGCTCGAATGGAGACATGGTTCCTGCATCAGTGTTGAGGTAGGGATCTACACATGAGCAGTGACAAACAAAGAAGTTCAGAGGAGTCATCAATCCTCACCTATAAAGCCAAATTATTTCAATAGCTACTTCACTAATTCAACATAAAAACTTAGTACCTAAAGAATGAATAAACAAGTAGGGAAGCTGATATATATGACAAGACAAGAAAAAAATAATTTGCACACCCAAGAAAGGTGCACAGCACTTGGCCAGGATGAACAGACAAAACTTTCAGTCAAGACAAATTCCAGAGCACGACATGACAAATTTGACCTGTGTTACTAACCTATATAAAATACTCCTAAGACGTACATCTGTTTCAAGAAAACAGGAGACAAACACGAACCCAAATCAGGCCTCCATTATGATAGAATGCCGCTACCTTTCGTTGAAAAGAATAAGATTTTTTGTGCATTTTCCTCACCTGAATGAATCCAATTTGTGATCTCGAGAGAACAGAACCTAGCTAGCAAGTTTAACGGCCAAAGGAGAAAAAGATGCACGTACTCATGTAGACTAAACAAAACGAAATGGGTTATACTGCCGTTTATTTCTACTAGGCACGCACGCATTTCGAAATTCTAATTTTGTAAACTCTGATTAATAATTAGTCAATAATATATAGATTTTATGAGACAACAATGATATCCTATTATCCTTGTATTTGTTTTTAAAAGTACTTTTCTACTGTTATGATTTTGTAGCTATGATAAAGAAAATATCGATTACAGTTTAATTTAAAAACCGCACCAAGTATTGTCTTACAAAAATCAAAGAGGAGTAATAAAAGTGCAGGCTCTGTACGGGGAAGCGTGGTGTTCGTGTCCTGTGCGATCACGTGGCCACCATTACGAACGAGAAACGGACGTTATTTTCAATTTTGACCGCAAAAGAGGAAACAGCGCCAGAGTGCGGGGAAGAAGAAACGGGCAGCGGCGGCGGCGGGGGCGGCGTTACCGATCTTGATGGAGGTGACGCGGAGGCCGCACGCCTTGAGCACCACGCCGATGCTGCTGGCCGTCACGCCTTTGCCGAGGCCGCTCACCACGCCGCCGGTCACCAGCACGTACTTCATCGCCACGCGCGCCTCTTCTGTCTCTGCGGTATAGCTCGTGCGGACTCTTGCTTTCTTGCTTTGGGAGGAGGGAAGGAGGAGGAATAGGAGGAGATGGCCACCGCCGCAAGGGAGGAGGTGAGACAAGAGATGAGATGTTTTTGTTGGGATGAGGGGAGGAGGGGAGGGGTTAAATAGGCCTCGGCCCCTTGGAGGAGGACAAAACCACCCTGCCTCTCTATCTCACTCTCACTCTTTCCCTTAATCTCTACTGTATAAAGCAGGAGTTTTTTTTATATTACTCTATCAAAATTATTTATCTTTGTCACTGTTTTTTAATTACTTACCTTTGCAACTACTCTTTAATTAACCATCTTTACCACTGTTAGTGCTCTTTGCAAATAAACTTTCTATCGCAAATTGATTTTCTATTGCAACACATGGGCACATGGTTAGTCTCATGTAAACCTCTCTCTCTCTCAATGTCTTCAAATCTAATCTTACAGATGATAATTTATTCACAGAAACCAAAGCCCTAGGAAGACTCCATGTGATTTCGCATGTTTTTAAATCTCTATTCACTTTTTCATCCCACCTCCCCACTAACCTCAAGTTAAGAGATTAAAATTAGGTTTGATTCATAGGCTCTTAAAAGTGGTGATTTTAAAATAACAGGAATGCATCAAATGGGAGTAGATAGAAGAGTAAGAAGTAGAAAATTTTGGTTGTTGAATTGAATTTAGACAACAAAGATCAACCACAAAAAAGCAAACAACTTAATTTTAAGAGAAAACTTAGTTGTTCTGATTCCATTTTGCAATTACCGTCTTCCACACCCTTTATTGTTAAGACTTTGTTTTTATTTGACCCGTTAAATACAGGAGTTCTTGCTTTCATTTGTTTTTGTTATCGCACGGAAAAACAAGTTTAATGGACTCTGTGGCATAAGAGTCATTCCTATGGTCGTAGTATCGGCAGTTTCCACGACTGGGTTTTCTACTACGACATAACGCATCTTACTATTATCTATATTAATTGTTGGCACTGGTAAAGATACGCGAATGCCTCCATTTCAGTAGGAAGCATCCATTTAGAATCTGATCCGTCCAGCCCTCCTGCAGGTCTGATGCGAAGACACTCATTTTGGCTGTCGGGCATTAACAAGAAATTCTGTATTCCTCTCGATTTACTACTATCATACGTTGGTTTCACTAGAGAATTAATCATACTTCCATCAAGTGCAAACGTTACATTTTATTCCCTGGTTGACCTGACTGTCTTCGAATCAAGCCATCGAGGGTGTAGCTAGCACTGGCACCTTTTTAGGCTTGTTCCCATGGCTAATCGATTCTACAAGGAAAGCAAATCCATTCCCAAGCGCCGTGAACAGTGTAACGCTCTCCCTTTTCTGAATTCAGAGAACCGTGCGCTGTTCAGAATGCTCAGCTGTCGCACCGCCCCGCCCCGGCCTGAAATTAACACATGCCGACTAATAGTAAGTAACACTCCCGGGCATTATATTGCTGTCGATCGAGAGAACGTCGTAGTCTTGTGGGGTTTGGGTTATCACTTTCTCTCAAGTCTTTGAAGTCTTCGTACTTGCTCTCGATCTGCCAACCCGTTTACAACTCAAATTTGCTTTGATGCTACTTTATCTTCTGACATCCATCCATGACTATGAGCTTCTCACATCTTTTTCGGTGCTATCTTTTTACGTCGTGCTCTATTCAGCCATGAACTCTTAAAAGAGATCCAATGTAGGCACGTGGGAACTGGAAATTTAGCAGCTAGGGATCAACTATTGGATCGAAAATTGATGGCTTAGATTGTCTGCAGCACTGCTCAAAAATATTGTAGCTAACACTGTTTGACGATCCAACTGTACTCACGTAAGGTGATTGTTTAAGTTATAGTCCCTTACAAAACTGTAATGGAGCTGTATCCGTGATCTCCTGAAGTGAACATAAGCACACATAAAGCACCTTTTTTTTTGCCTGTGCGATATCTCCTCCGGGACTGACAATGAAGTAGGTAGATTAGGATAAATGGTTACGGTTCTGTGAGAGATCAGCAAAAAAAAGTGAGAATTTGAAGCTTGGCGCCAAAGGTTCGTACCCACCTGCCTGCATCAGTCTAACCCCGATTACAATCTAACTCTTCAACTAACTACGTACCAAGTGGGGTTAGTTAGTTGGGTACGTAAGATCACCACGAGAGTTTACATGAGTTTTAAAGCCGTAATAATATTCAAGTCTTCTTAGTACCCAAATTGCTTTAGGATTTGTACAGGTTACTTTGTACGTTTTAGGATTTGTACGGGTTACTTTGTACAAAGATCAAGCATGCATGCAACTATAGGCCTAGCTTTCTCCCCTTTTTTTTCTTTTTAATATTTTCCTTTTTGTGCTTTTTGGGGGTTGTTGCAACTAGCTACGCAAGCCTAGGAACGTATCCCACACTTCTATGTCTCCTTTGTAGACTATAAATTCTCTGTGGATTATACGTTCTTGGTGAAATTTTTGCATATTCAACAAGTCCTTACTTTGTCTTCTGGGAATTACTAAGATTGGACCTCCAGTATAATAAAATGAATGAAATACTTTAGATACTTAACAAAGATACTGTTGTTAATGATTAAAAAAGATACTGTTCTTAACACTTATCGTCCGATAAGAGTTGAAAATCAGGGCAAAAAGCCATGCCGTCAGATCGATGCCCGTCAGGGGTATAATCTAGTGCGCCGGTAATATATTCCTTTCCTTGATCACAGTTTGAGCACTCCAGCAAAATAATTAATGTTCTGTCATCGATCCGTCACTGTTCGAAATCAATGTTTGCATGTATACTCCTACTTTTCAGACTTCAAAATGGTGATGGTATCTGGTAACAAATTTTAAGAAATAGGTACCTGAAATCTCAGACTCTATCTCAAGTTGAAGCTAAAATTGGTGGCTCTAAATTTTGGAGAGAGTTTTGTAAACAAAAATGTTTTTTCCGCTTTGCTCTTTGGAAATCGGGAAGGTGAACAAGCCAGATTTTGGGAAGATGTCTGGCTTGGGGATATTGCTTTTTCTCAGCAATACCCACCCCTTCTAATGTGGTTAGAAGCAAAAATGTTACAGTAGCTTCTGATTTTGAACATAATCCTGTAAATATTACTTTTAGGAGAACCCTGGTAAATGACAATTTGAATGCTTGGAATCTAGGATGCCTAGATACACTGATATCGATACAAATACGCGATACACCATTTCCCAAAAACATAAATACAACGATACGTGTGTACATATAAATAATAAAAATAAAAATATAGAGAAATATACATGAGATATATAGTATGTCACACATAGAATAGACATAAAAGAGACTATAGCAAAAAAAATGAAGAAGCAAATGGGCAAGATCATCTCACGGCCCATCAACCCATAGCATGTGACTTAGGACATCTAGTTTGTTGCTACCCCAAACGCCTCACAATTGTGCATTTTTATTCATACTAGCTGTAGCTATATGTATTGCCTCCTAGCCACTACCGCTCTAACTAGCTCTTAGCTGCCGCTGACTACCTAGGAATATATCATACTACCACAATCAAAAGGTGAGAAGAGGATTAGTGGGAAGACTCACCGTGCGTAAGGGCTAGGGGTGCCGTCATGCCAACAAAGAGAGGTGTGCTACGCGCCACCGTTTAAGGGGGGAGGAATGTTAGCGTGGGGACCTAGGGGGAGAGAGGAATAAGGGCGATAATGTTGGAAGCGAGAAGGAGCTACAGGATAGGAATAAACGATTGCAGCGTCTCTTTCTGAGTTTGTAGAGGATTATGGTTGAGATGTATCGAAGAAGTATTGGGAATTATTTTTTTTGAAAAATAGGAAATTCACTGATATAGACATGATATGTATCCAACTATATTGGGGCTGTATCCCTATCTGATACGATATCCGATACCGATACACTAGTTTTCTTAAGTATCCGAGTATTGGAGCTTGGAATCACCTTTTACTTAGATGTTCTTCAGTTGTTTTGTCTAATGAGGAAGATATGTTGAGGTGGAAATTAACTAGAAGTGGCATTTTTTCCGTCCATTCTATATATCCAGCCCTGATTTAATTTACTCTGAAGTCTCTTTTCCTCATACGATTATCTGCCGAGAAGTACCATCTATCTGCCATCTGAAGTTTTCTCTAAAGATTAAGGTGCTCCTATGTTATCTGGTTAAGTGGGTAATCCTTACTAAAGACAATGTTCGCAAAAGAAATTGGAAGAAGGATAGATGGTGCTGTTTTCTTTTTGGTAGTTTTGAAACCATCAAACATCTCTATTTTCAGTGCCCCTTAGCTAGATATGTTTGGGAGCTGGTTGGATGTCTTTGGCAAACACAGAAAGGTCCTCTAGCGGGCCTGGGAGCAGCAACTTTATGCTGGGCTGTTTGGAAACAAGAATTTATGCTTATTTTGATAAAAAGTGGCATTCTCATCCTAATCACATTGTTTTTGTCATGTGCCATTGGCTTGGTCCGTGGTAGACTCAGCAGGGGGCTAGGGCACACTCTATCCCCGACGAAACCATGGGTACCCCTAGTACTCTAGGAGCACTATTATGCCATGAAAACTTCAAGCCAGCCTAAAAGATTGGAGTTTGACGTCTCCTTCATTTTTATCCTAGGTCCGTTACTGTTTGTGGTCACTGTTTCAGAAGCAGGGCGAGGGCGAGTTGACGGTGCAGGAAGCGGACGGGATGATGAGGGTCGCCTCGGAGGTGTTCCAGGGAAGATCGGGCTGGTTGGTGCAAGATGGCCACTTTACCATACCGTGTGGCTGAAGTTGAAAAGGCTGATCAACGCGGCACCTTCAACATCGACCCTGGTTGTTAGGGATGTGCCTGGTAGTAGTTAGTTTCCTTGCTGTCTCTTTTGGTTCCTTCCCTCCTCTGTTTTTGTACTCGTGTAAACCTTTGGTCTGTTTGTCGTTCAACTCTGGCACCTAAGCTGTCTGAACAGAGGCTGGAGATGTATGCTGTTACCGCCATAATTTAAAAAATGTATGTTCCTACTATACCACCACCTCTCAATTTGTTGCATTAATAATATAAGCATGGGCAGCTAGTTTAGTGGCGCTTTGGTCATCATTATCCCGAGCCCTAATCCAGCTTGTGGCAGAATTGTTAGCTAAACTACGTTATCCCCCTCGCACCATACGTCCAGATCATCTGGGTACTTGTCGGTTTCATTACGCACGTTATCCGTAGACACCTATAAATTTGACCGTATAGGTTTGTCTACCTGTTGATAGTAGTAGCCTAGTAGGCCACACATCAGTTTGTGTCTAGGCTAGCGGATGAGTCGTAACCTATCTTGCTGCACACTTGCATGCTGCATTGCTGCTAGCATTTGAACGATGCAACACCGGTTCAGAGTACGTAGCTGCATTTAGCCAAGACAAAATTCCACGTTGCAGAGTTGCATGTTCTGTGTTCTTTATCCTGCATGCATGTGAGAAGGGGCAAGGCAGTCGAAGGGATAAAATAGAAAGGGGAAAAAAAAAGACTTAGCACCATATTTGTGATAATCTATAAATGCTGGTTCAATAATGTAGGAGTACTGAAGGCATCACATGTTGAGTTTGTAAAAGAAATCCATCGATCGATGGACCCGAGTCCTCTGCAATCGATGACAAAATTCACGAGGCTATAATGCTAATAATGCATGATTAATTCGTACGTATATAGCCATTATATCAACATTTAATAGCGGTAATAGGTCCCATCTAAAATACGGGAATTTTCCTCCGATTCCTACCGATATTGAAGTGCGGCATAATCCATCTGGAACACACGTACACCGGCATTTCTCAGACAGATCCAAACCATTCCACATGAATTTGTTGGAAGGTGGAGGAGTCGTTAGTAGTACAACCAGTACGCGTTTAAGCACGTCAGAGTATGGACGGTTCTTTCGTAAAGATCATCCTTTTCCGTTCGCTGCACTTTTGCATGGACGACCACGGATTGCCAGTTTTGGTTGGAATGCGGCTGATTCCATGGGGATGGGCAAAAGCAAGGATCGATCGAGGACGGCGACGACGACGACGAGTCGACGACCGGCGCGTCAAACTGATGTCTGTTGAGCGAGAGCGAGGTGCCGAAGTAGCATGGGGCCGACACGGCCGGATGATTCTTTCTTCCGTCGAAAGGAAAGTCGAGGATGCGATAAGTTTTCGAGCCTTTTACCGTCGTTTTTTGACTTGCCACTTTAATCAGTGCTTTAATACTTTTCTTTCTAATATAAATTACTATATAAATCTTAAAGAAAACGAAGGGATAAATAATCACCGCCTGCCTTTCATTCATACTTTGATATTTAGGCATGACTATTTTACGGACGATCTCGTGATCCGTAAGACACGGACACACCCATGCATGACGCGTGTTTGCTCGTCCTTGCGTCGCTCACTATTTTTCCTTTCCTGCATTTTAAATACAAAGTTTTGATTTAAAAAAATTGAAGTTTTAACTCAAAAAACTTGCACTCACATATTTTCTAATTTTAAATACAAAGTTTTAACTCAAAAAATTTTAAATCAAAAACTTTCAATTAGAGAGTTTCAACTCAAAAAATTTTAAATTAGAAAGTTTCAATTCGAAAATTTTCAACTCAAAAAATTTTAAATCAAAAATTCTCAAATTAGAAAGTTTCAACTTGGAAAGTCTTAACTTGAAAAAAATTCAAATAAAAAAGTGTTAACTCAAAAAGTTACAAATCAACGAAAAGTTTTAAATCAAAAAAATTCAAATCAGAAAGTTTTAGCTAGAAAATTTTCAAATTGAATATTTTCAACTCATAAAACTTTCGATTCAAAAACTTTGGTTTCAAAAAGTTCTGATTTAAAATCCAAGTCCTAAAACTTTCAACCAAAAAATTTCAGCTCGAAAAAATTAAAACGGAAAATTTCAAATTAGAAAGTTTCATCTCGAAAAAATTCAAATCGAAAGTTTCGACTCTGGAAAAATTAAATTTAAAAATTTCATATTTGATTCAAATGAGCAAAAAAAATCGTTCACCTTGTTTGATGTTGTGTAAAAAGAAAAGAAAAGAGAAACACAACTGGATTCGAAAACATATCCAACAAAACCAAACAGATTTCCGTGTCCATGTCATCACCAGGAGACAAAAAAAAGGACACGTGTCCATTGTCGGGAGGGTGAGCGCACGCCAGGCCATCTGAAGGTGACCGTAAATTAGTGATTCCGTTAGTATTTTATGCAACTATTACAAAGAAAGACATAAAAGCATCTCTTTACCACTTTTTAATTTAACATAGTGCGTGCCGTGACACGCTATCGTGACACAGAACAAGTTGATAAAGGTAGGCCTATTTTTCCTCGAGTGTCGCGCGATTGACTCCGGCCTGCGTTCTCACGCTCATGCAGATTGCAGGGCTAGTAGTATACTCCGATCCGGTTAATGGTGACGATCAAAAGCCCAAAAGTGTCAAAGAAAAAAAGCATTATACTATCAGATTATCCGATAAATGCGGCTTTCTGCGTTCAGTAGCCGTGAGTAACATTAACAAAGTGCTGGAGAAGACTGATACCACTAAGGCCCTGTTTGGAAGCAATGTATTTTTATAGTTTCTAGGCAATACCATGGTTTCTAAGAATACTATGGTATTTTATACCATAGGGTGTTTGATTACCATGCCAAAAACTCTGTATTAAAAACCATGGTTTGGTAGATACCATGGTATTTTTGGAGTATTTAAAACTCTACTCCAACCCAAAGTTTTCATGGTTTTGGCTAGCTTCTTGTCTATTTCCACTCAAATACCATGGTTTGTGATGTTGCATCCAAACAGTTGGTAGTTCCAAGAAATACCATGGTTTTAAT
Source organism: Guadua angustifolia (assembly GCA_036346375.1). Lineage (NCBI taxonomy): Eukaryota > Viridiplantae > Streptophyta > Magnoliopsida > Poales > Poaceae > Guadua > Guadua angustifolia. The sequence continues at coordinate 19,516 of JAYEVE010001115.1, forward strand.
GGAGTTAGGTAAAACCATGGTATTTATGTCAAAACAATTGCAGACCATGGTATTTCAAAACTATGGTTTTAGAAAAATATAGTTCCAAACAGATCCTAATTTGTCATGGTTAAGTAAGTATTCTAGATCCTGAAGCCGGGGATCGAAGCTCAAACTTGGAGCTCCATGACCAAGTCCGGTACGGCAGCTGTCTACCAATCGTGCGGCTGCGGCGTGTTGGATAGAGAGACAGCATCGAATATCGATCGATGGATCACATTCCACAGAGTCTGTAGTACCTTGCATACATTATTAACATGTACCTTTAGGTCGGTCAAAATCCAAAATTTGGTGAGATTTCATAATTCCAGCCAAATCTTGCCAAAACACGAAAACCAAATTTGAAATCCGATAATTTATTGTCCAGAAAAACCAAAATTTCGGCCGAGTTTATTGTCTTTGTTTTTTTTGGACGGAAACACTAAAACTTCTGTGTAGCACTAGGAAAATTTTCAAAGACACATTAAACATATTAGTCGACTAGATAAGGTCACTTGGGTTTGTTAATTTGGATCGAACATGACAGCTACTATAATTTAGTTCTATTAGACAGGCGCTAAATCTTTTCTATTCTCGATTAAAGTGAAATTTTTCATGTAGTTTATAATTAGTATACACAATAGATCTTATTATGAATTTTAATATTTTTGGAATTTAGTGTTTTAATTTGCATACAAATCAAATCTCAAATCATTCTTCGATTTATTCCTAATTGAATATTTTTGGATTGTACTTTGTGTGGATTTTTTCAGTTTTAGTTGGCCTTTGTATAAAAATCTATTTTCTATTTCCCTTTATTGTATCCTAAATTTTTTTAGGTTTACTTTCTATTTCATATGGAAATCAAATTGCTTTTTTATTTTTATTCTAGATTTAGTTAATTTAGCTTGTACTTGGTAAGTACGCACTCCGTCAAAAAATATAGTTAGTATTTTTTGAATGGTCATGTCCATAAATATAGTTTGTATTTCATATTACAATAAAAAATAGTTTGATCTTCCCTCTATACCCCTAATAAAATATCCAGGTTTACTTTGTATCCTCTACATACACGCATTGAATATAGTGCTTATAGATAATAATTAGGGATATTCAATCATTTTTAATATCACATTAGTCTATGTGCCAAGAGAAAATACGCTATATAAACTTGGACGGAATAGGTAGTTATTATTATGAAATTTTGTTATTTATGCATGTTACTTTAGAATTCATACAAATCAAATCTATGATCACCCTTTAATTTTTATTCCGAATTACCATCACTTGCAGTGGATTTTTCCAGTTTTAGACTAGAATTCATATGAAAATTTATATTTTTGTTTATTACTATTTTTAATTGGAATAGTACGAAATAAAATCAATGATTTTATTTTATTTTTATAAATTTTAGTTAATTTTGCTAGTAATTGACATAGAATCTTTTTAAATTTGCTAATTTATATTTAATTAATATTCTAAACTTTAGTTATTTATGGATTTTCTTTTGGAAATCGTATGGAAGTTAAATTTCTCATTTTCCTTACTTGTTTATTCTGAATTTATTGAAAATATATTGAGTATTTTTTTTCAATGGCCTTGTCCATAAATATAGGCTATATTTCATATTTCAATGAAAAATTGGTGTGATCTTGCCTCTATACCCCTTATAAATATCCAGGTTTATTTTATATCCTTTGCATTCATGCATTGATTATAGTGCTTATAGATAATAATTAGGTATATTCTAGTCATTTTAAATATCACCTTGGTTTATGTACCAAGTGAAAATAAGTACTATAAACTTGGATGGAGAAAGTAACTATTATTATAAAATTTTGTTATTTATCTATGTTACTTTGGAAGTCGTACAAATCAAATCTCTAATCATCCTTTTAATTTTTTTCCACATTTCCATATTTTTTTATCATACTTGGGATGGATTTTTCCAATTTTAGGCTGCAATTCATATAAAATTTTTTATTTTAATTTATTATTATTTTGCATTTTATTTATAGGGTTTACTTTGGGATTCATATCAAATCAAATTGATAATTTCCCCCTAAATTTTTGTTAATTTGGCTAGTACTTGACATAGACTCTTTGTTTTAATTTGTTAATTTTTATTTAATTATTATTCCAAAAATTAGTTATTTATAGATTTTCTTTAGAAATAATATGAAAGCCAAATTGCTAATTTTCCTTAATGCTTTATTTCGAATTTCACTTAATTTATATTGTATTTGATATGGACCCTTTCTTTTAATCTAAGCTGTTATAACTTGTGCCTAGTAGATAGACGGCCGGATCTTTTCGGTTAATGTGGGAGATTTCTCGTAGTGCTTAATTTTTTATCTAAGTATTTTTTTAATTTTAGTTATTTATGGATTTTCTTTGGAAATTGTATGGAAGTCAAATTGCTAATTTTTCTTAATATTTTATTCCAAATTTCACTTAATTTAGATTGTACTTGATATAGACTATTTCTTTATCCAAGCCATTATAACTTAAGCCTGATAGATATATAGCCAGATCTTTTCGATTAACGTGAGAGCTTCTTTAGAGTACATAATTAGTAGATGTATTGATCGGTGTATAGATATATAAACGCAGAGAATATATAATTTTTTTTAGAACTAGCTTTGTACTACCGTTCTATTTGGAGCTGTGTAGTAGTACTATAGAGGTATGGCTTGAACATGTGGAGCGGCGTGGGAACAGTGAGGAATATGGGGAACTAGCAAACAATAATTACTCTACAAAATTAATCTAACGATGATTAATAGAACAATGATTGAAAAAAGAGGAACCTGACGATACACCGTTCAGTGCTGGGGAGCACAAAACGTATTCAAGATATCAATAATCATTAAAGATTAATTCCAATAACAATCATCCAATATTAATAAATTACAACAACTACAAAGATAGATAAACATAGAATATCGAAGAATTAGACTCTTATCTTTTTATTTATCCTTCTCTATACATTGAGATGATATATTTATAGCTAAATATCTTAGCGGTAATTACTGAATTCACTTGCAAAACGGTTAGATATGCCTAGGGGTTTGTTTGTTTTAGCTTTTGATTCTAGATTATGGCCCTAAAAGCAGAATAAAAAAATAAACAGCCTGATTCTAGAATCTGATTCTCACAATCCAACCCACTCATATACACTAAAATCCACAATTCACTTTATATGTGCTTTTGAATTTCGGCTTTTAGAGATTTAGTTTATCTATAACTACAATCTAGAATCAGTTTTTAGAGAAATTAAAGCTGAAACAAAAAGACCCTAAGTAGCACACTATACACCGATAGGAACGGAGCCAAATCTGGCATTTTTGGTGCATGCACGTCCTAGGGGACACAGTGTGGCTGTACGACATGCCACGTAGGGAGCGGTAGAGTGGGCCAGCCACTGAGGGCAGGTAAGGCAGAGCAATTTGGTGTGCATGGCCCGCCATGTTGCGTATACCGCCAACATCCCGGTGGGCCTACCACCACGTGTCTCCCCCTGATGTAGAATCAAGGATAATCGACTAGAGCAGTAGTGAATAGGAGGTTTTTAAATTTTTATACTTTAATTGCAGTTATTAAAATTACTAAACAAGAATTGCAATTTTTTATAATTAAAGCAAATTTTCTAGAGAGAACTAAGTGCTCCAATAATAAGATACAAGCAAGATATAACTCTAAGTACACGATCAATATGATTAAATTGATAGAAATGTAAATTGAGCACAAGAATGGAAGGTTCAAACCACAAGAGAATGAGACACAAGTATTTATCACGTGGTTTCGGAGACTTGCCGATCTCCTCTAATCTATGTTGAGGTAATTTGAACAACTTCAAGCCGACTCTAACCTCTTGAGCCTTCCTCGATCACTAAGGTAGCTTTTCGCAGCTCCGAGTAGGCGAACTCCGGCCTTCACAATCAATTGGGGCTTCTCATAAGCTCCTTTGAGAAGATTACTGATTCCTTCTCCAAGCAGACTAGGAGGCGGCAACCTCCAAGAGTAATAGACTTGGAAGATCGTTCGAGATAAATCAAGTGTCTAAATGACTCAATTGAATGTTCTTACTTGATTTTTCACTCAACTACTCTCAGAATGTGAATTGAATGGACTTGACTAGTAGAGAAGCAAACTAGAGCTCAAAAATATGTAATAAGTGCCCAAAAGTTACTCTGTGTTGTATATGGTGATGTATTTATAGCTCTCATCAATAGTTCTAGCCGTTGCTACCAAATCCTTGAAAAATTCAGGAAGGTCGGCACTACCGCCCATCTGAGGTCGGCAGAGGCGGTAGTGCCGGCCGAGCGATAGTGGGCGGTAGTCTTGGCCGGGCTGACCAAAAATCACTGTTTCAGAATATAACTATCGACCTAGAGCCGAGATCGTCGACCAGCGACAATACCGCTCTACCATGGACGGTAGCGCCAGCCAAGGATGTGAAAAAGGATTTTCAATTTTTCTTTTTATCCCAAGTGAAAATAAACAAATGTATGAGCATTAATTGAGCTATTTTCACTAAAAACACATCAAGCTACTAATCAAGAGTCCCTCTTAATAGTACGACACCTAATTTAGCA